>VDFB02036865.1:107769-157678 GCA_007258455.2 Sequoia sempervirens | reverse complement strand
TTATGACTTAACCTAAAACGCAGCAAAAATATCATGAAGAATTCTGACGCCTGGCAGAAAAACGTGACTGTGAATTTTGTTTTGCTTTCAAGTTGAAAGATTCTTCGAATTGCTGGCTGAAAAGGAGTCGATTCATCATAAAAGATCATGACTAAAGGATTGGATGCATGGCAGGTATCACTTTGACTGAGTAAATAGTGAAATTTGTCAATAAGCATGCCCAGAAATGGGGAAATCGTTTTGACTGCGGCCTATAAATACCACACAAACTTTCATTCGAAAACATTCCTTGCTTTCTGATATTTGACGTTTTTAGAAAGAGCTTGCCACTGCAAATTTGAAAGCAAGTATTGTGATTTTATGCTAGTTGTCTGTTCAAAGTGTTTTAATGAGTGCTGAGTATTCTCAGTTATAAATTATTGTGAGATTGTGATTTGGAGAATTTCTGCTTAAAGATACTGTTGGCTAAGAGCAACAATAGAAGACTTCTGGAGGGACATTACTGGAAAAGGAGCTTAAAACAGGGATGATTCTGGATTTAAGTTTTAAACTTTAAAAGTTATTTTCCTTACTGTCTTATATTGCTGACTGTGTTAAACAGAAAATAATGAATTGTGGCAGTAATCAACTGTTATTAATAATCTTGAATGCATGATGAATAAAAGGATTTCTTCTTATGCATGGGAAAAAGATAGGAAATGACAATGTGGTTAAGGGAATTAGCTTAATACAGTTCATTATGTTCATTTTTAGTTTTAAAAGATTAAAATGGAATTGGGAATTTGAATAAAAGGAATTCAATGGATTAAGAATGATTTAGTAGAAATGGGAATTTTGAAAAAGAAAGGATTCTATTTGGTTATATGCATTGATAGGGAATAATATGCATTGCACTTCAAGACTGTCTTTTGTATGATAGTTGATTGGTAATAATAAATGATTATGCAAATATTTGAAGTTCTAAACTTGTATGATCTCCGTATATGGAGAATACGTAGAGTATGTAATAATTTCTAGGAACGAAATGATGTTTAAAATAAAGTGTAATCCTAGCTTGTGTTATTAGGTTAACATTAGGAAGCTCTCTCCTAGGATAAAGAATTCCGGAAACAGGAGATAGGATAGCAAACACTTGCTTAAAAACTCATTTCTAGTAAACTGTTTGAGGTAGGTAGTCTGGGGTAAACTGAACCCACTGAAGGACACAACCTACGCGTAGAGTAAGGTAGCCTGAAGGCAAATCGGCCCTGAGTAGTGTAGTGATAGATGACTTATCAGTCGTTTACTGAATCAAACACTATGGCCATAGTAATGTAATGTACCTACATCCTCTTTGTTTAGGAAGATGATTACATTGTCAGTTCACAGTGATCCAAAACACATATACTAGGTTGGGATTGTAAGGCACAAGAATCTAGTAATGTAGGACACGACACTATGCTCAGTTGGTTAACGGAATCGGTCACTCAACCAATCTCTTCGACGAAGGGAGGGCCTTTCATTGAAAAATGAATGTGCGGGGGACCGCATTATTAGTCCGTGGTTGGCGGAAAAGCACCCGAGTGATATTTCTCCTCCATAACCTGACAACCGAAGAACCAAGATTTGCAAGGGAAGAACCTGGACCGTCTTACTTCTATTTGTGCAAAAGCTTTTAAAGCTGTGTATGTATTCTTATACTCTTATACTCTGTTATTCAAATGAAAAGTTAAAGTTATTTAAATTGGAAAAGTTTGAAATCATATTTAGATGTTGTACTTTATTTCAAAAGAAAAGAAAAATTTTGTTATGTTGTTGTTTACTCGTTTACTTTGGTTAAAAGTTGTAAAAGATAGAAAAAAAAAAATTTACGTAGATGTCGGGTCGTTACAATATTCTTCTAGAAAAGGCATTGAGAAATCTATTTAAGAAGCTGTTGGCTAAGCATTTGGGCACACTTGATTTTGGAATTCATTACTCATTACCTACGTGGTAAGAAGCTGAAGCTTAATGCTTAGCTTGCTCAAGGGTTTGAAGACTCTAGAGTGCCAGGTTCGTTTGTGAAAAATCAACCCTAGTTGGATTGAGAGGAGGAGATACTTCAGTCTCTTTCATTGTGCCAAATTTAGTGGCCTTTGGCCAAATTTGGGAATGACCAATATTCTGATTTGAAAGGAATAGGGCATATTGTGAAATCATTCTCAGCCTCATAGGGAGTCGATTTTGAGAAGCATTTTCAGATTTGAAGTGATCGATTCTTGAAGCTTCATGGTTCGATTGTATTAAGGAAGTTTGGAAATAATTGTAGATTCTTATTAGTCACAAAAGGACAAATTGACCTGCTGGCAGACATAGACAAAAGAATGTCAAAAGGTATTTATGGAGACCAAAATTTTAAAGGGAGCCGTCTATCTTAAGGAGTCAATAATATATGAAGAAGAGCATATAATCGGGAGCTGCTTCGCATCAAGGAGTCAAATATTATATTCGATATAAGAAAAAGTTGGGAGATGCAATTTGACATCAAAAGGCAAGTGCGACTTGTCTTATCTGTGAGTAAAGAAAAATTTTAGATAGAGACAGAGATACGCTGGAACAAGGCAAATATCCATTTGAGCTAGATGTTGGAGATTAATATCAAATAAGACAGGAAATAAATAAAGGGAAGTTCGTGGGTTGATAGAAGATGATTGCTAAAGACAAGGGAGTCGACCTTGGTAAAGAAGCCAAACAATCAAAGATTATTGGGTGCTGTTTGTAACTATCTTGAGCCGCCTCTGCCAAAGAAAGTAAATCATCCGTCTGCAGAAAGATGTGGCTCCTGTAACAATTTAGACGCTGCATAAATATTACTTGATTATATTCGCTAGATGAAATCTGGACACAACGATTTGGGAGTCTTTTAGACAGTTGGTGACAAGGCTCGATAGCTGCATCTGGGCGATTTGAAACAGGTTGCTTGTTTTATGAATTAAGTTGCATAGCATAATATTCTTAATAATGTTGATTGGTGGTGTGAGTCTGTAAATTCAGGAAATTACTCCTACAGAAGTTAGTAGTTAGTGACTGTAATGAATATTATATTTTTGTCATTGAGTATGATCAGCATTGTACATCATTGGTATATCAGAACTGAAGTTATAGTTCATATAGACAATCTTGCATTGTAATGAGTTGAGCTAGAATTGCTTTCTAACATTGAAAGGCTTGCAAAGATTATAATCAGTTTGGGGTGATGTATTTTTCATGACCCGCTGCAGAATAAAGTTGCCAATGGCTTCCCTATTCTCTCTTGATCAAAGTATTCCGCACGCTAAGATTGCCAGAAAGTTCGTGCGTTCAACTCCAAGGTTCTTTAAGTGCGAATAGGCTCAGTTTGGCTCGATGTGATTTGCTGGTATTTCAAGGGGACTTACGGAATTGTTCAACAGCGGAGAAAGGAATTCAAATGCTCAAAGGATTTGTCTATGAAGCGCGGGTTTCCTATTCTAACCGGAAAGTACTGAATTGAAATGGGGTAAGGTTAAGAGAGTCTAAATCTATTCTAAGGCGTGGGATATGGAGCTCAACTTCAGCAAACTTCTAACCGGACTTCGCTTTGCCTCGCATCGGACAGCTTCCACGGAGTCGGTGCAATCTTCAAGGGAGATGACTAAAGATCTTCAAACCACCACTTGACATAAAGATACCATCACAACGACGCATACCATTATTCAAACTGTGATTGAAGTTAAGTACATGATATTCCAGTTGACCACACAAGGCGCATTCACCATCAACAAATACACTAGTGGTATGGATAGACGAAGTTGCTTAGATCAAACACCACATTCCACAATTACTATCTTCTACTTGCATGAAAATGAAATTTACGCTACTCTACACTACTTGAAGTAGAAGGGATGAAGAAACCTCACTAGCTATCCACAACAAAGATGAATTTCACCATCAATGAAAGATCTTTTATTATGAAAGTTTTACACGACAATTTCTTACAAAAGTTTTCAAAGGAAAACTTCCTTCTCCTCCAACTATACTATCAATCTACTTCTAAGTTGTCCCTCTATTTTATGCCTACTGTCTAACTCTAAGCTAATGAGATACAAATGAGGGGGACTCCCCCTTTATATAGCTAGCCAAGTCCCAAAAGACGGCTAGGGTTACAATCGGCTGGATGGCCCAGATCGTGCCACCTCAGCCCTAAACAAGATTTGCCCTAAAAACCGCCACAAAGGAGAGTGGGGTAATAAATGACCCATAATGTCCATTATTCCTTCTAGAAGATTCCATTTGTAGATGTGTTCACATTATCCTTGATCTTCTCTCTTGGCGTTGTTCTTTGACTTCTTCCACGGGGTCTTCATCTTTACTTTTTCCGCGGAGTTAACATAGCCGATTTCTTGCAGCTTTTTCTTCCTTCATGTAAAGAGCTTCATCGCTTCATCTTCCTGCAGAGAGTTGTAATATCATGGCGAATCCTTGCGCCTAAAATCATCCCGCATCCTAGTTTGACGTTCCTCACGCAAAACAAAACCAAAGGAGAAGGCGATTAGAACCGCATCATGAAAATATAAATTCACCTTACTTACCTGAGTTTTTCTTTAGCCCGACTTCCAAGCGGCTCATCGCTTTTGCTTGGCCCTTTAACCACGTTCAAAGATTCTTAGCCGTTGCCTTAATGGAATTTTCAATACATCCGCACTTCTGCTTTCCGGTACACTTCATTCCTAATATTTCATCAGCTTTCGGGCTTTCGAGGAAAAATCCAACACAAAGCCAGAATTTGATCAAAAATCATCTAGGCGATCACTTTCAAATTCATCCGCCGAGGCATTTTATCTTCGACAACATCATTTATTCCTTGCCTTAGAACTTTTTTTTTTTTAAATTTCCCTTAGGAAATTCATCAACCTGGCGCCCATTCGAAATCTTTATCATAGTAACCTCGGCAAGTTGCGGAAGACCTTAAAATCCATTCCTCATCGATAATCATCAATACCCAGAAGAAAATTTCTTTCAAAACGCGTCAAACTCATGGGTGCGCAACGAACGGGTTCGTTTAATTTTCTTGAATTTTGAACCTTAGAAAATATTCTTTCATTAAATCTATTTCATTTATTCACCCTGGAGCGTATTTCTTTACTCTGACTTGAAAACATATTTATCAACCCTGTGTCGGCATTCTTTGACTTCACCTCTGGCAATTTTATTCATTCTTGAGAGAAATTTCATCATCCTCCATGTCTAGGCGTAATTTCCTAAGGAGAGAAAATACTTTTACTTATAGAAATTTTTGGTGCAGGAACTTTTGTCAGTCATCTTAGAAAATTTTTCTTTTTAAGGGACATCAATGCTTTATTTTGTTATCAACCCGAAACATTAAGACTTCATGGAAGGACCTTTGTTAAACGAGATTCAGCACGTAATTACTCTTCGGCCACTGCATGCAGCCAGCAATATCGATTCCCTCAAGAACTGGAGGATTTTATTAAGGCTTTCATTAAATCAAGTAGCGTCATCTTTTTAAAACTCAAAGGCATAAATAATATTACAAAAAAAAATCAAAAGCGCCCTCAAACATAACTTCAAGCGCGCCGCCGGATTTTAAATTCAGCCTCTTCTTCCTAAAGGTGGTACATGTAATAATTTTTTTACGAATTTTGTCATGTTTAAATAATTATGAGTCGAGCATATTAGTGTTGATCGCTCAGTCTTACTAATGGATGAGAAATTTCTAAGTCCCCAAAGAGGGGCGCAAATTGACCCATAAGCTTTCATTTTTGTCACTTAGACAAATTTTCCTTACTCCAGACTTAGGCGCATTTGAGGGGTCAAGCATTCAATTTTAATGCCTTAGTGAAATTTTAATTTCCCTTTTCTCCTTAGGCGCATTTTGACTAGGCTACTTCCAATTTTAAGAGGGGCGCACTTACCACCTGATGCTTTTAATTTTACGCCTTGGAAAAAAAAATATTAATCACCTTCACTCAAGCCAGGCGCATTTCACCCATAGAGCCTTCAATTTTCATCTCTTCAAGTGACTAAGGCGCATTTCACTGGGGTGGCGTTGAGCCTTCCAGACTTAGTCCATTTTCTGCCTCTGTGATGCTGGACTTGAAAATTTATCCATTTTAGCGAATTTTGTGCCCTCTGCCAGATTTAAGTTGATTTTCTTTTGTCAACCCTAACTCGCCCTGAGTTTCTATTTTTAGAAAGTTCTTTGAATTTCGCGCCTTTGACTGAATTTCGACCTTGGAAAGCCTGATTTTTGCCCCGCTCTGAATTTCAACTGATTTGTACTGTTGACGCCCGATGCCTGTTTGTGTCTGCTATTTTTAGCAACCTGCTAAAAATAGAAATTACTCAGAAAGTGCTCAAACTTCACGTGTTGAATGCCTAAAACATGGAGATCGTGGCTGGATGCTGCTTCTGCCTGACTGTCCTGCTAAAAATAGAAAGTGGCCGGAAAAGTGACCGACCGGCTGCCGGATGATCTTGCATGTGACACTGCCCGAAAAATCTCGGAAAACCCAGAAAAACCCAGAAAAATCTCCAACATGCAAGCACTGGCTAAAAATAGTAAGTTCTTGAAAAGTGGTCAGTTCCATTTGCATGTATTACAGCATCATGAAGCGCTCTTAGAAAACCAAACCGACGTAAACTAAAAATTAAGCTACAAACCTAATATTGGCCTCCAGAGCCAGATCAAAAGTCATGTCCATGCTTTGCATGTCCATATCCGCCATGAAGGTCTCGAAGCAGAAGGAATCGGACCATCAGAAAATGTAAAAATCTAAACCTAGAAATTGCCTCTGAAAGAGGTGGGCGCCTTCTAAAAATCTAGAGTTTGCGTTTAGTTCTAAAATTTGCTTTTGTGAGTAGCACGATGTGCTTTGAATGCTTAGCGTGGTATCGAGGAACTTCAAAATGTTGAAGGGTCGCTGTAATTGCACTTACTAAAAATAGGCTAAAGTAGTTAAGAACTTCGATGAAATTCACATGCAGAAACTGCGGAAATACCACTAACTTATCAATGGTATTCCCGTTTTACAATTTATTTTGCTTCCATTACCGTCCTCCAGGTGGCAAGTTCAAAGAAACTCCCTAATTTTTATAGACTTAGCCCAAGAAACTTACATTTAGGCTCCTGGGGCGGGCACATCGGAGGAGCCAGGGCCGATTAGAGAGAGACAAACAAAAGCGACCCGAAAGCAAAGCCAAAATTAGAAGTCCCATTTGCAATGGAAATTGTGGCAAGAAAAAGGTCTATGAGGTCAATATATTGGAGTTGCACAGGATCTATTTAACAAAATGTCTCAATGTTGTATCTGAGCATTTGCATAAGTTTGATAATTAGAAGTTTACTTTACATTGCAGTCATTTGCCATGTCCTGTAAGACTTTACTAGCATCACACAACATTCAAAAGAGAAACAAACAGATCAGAAACATTAACTAGTTGGGATAAAGTCTGCAAGCAAACTGTTTGACGAAATGTCCGAGTGCTGAGATTGGAAAATTTACATCAGTTTAGCAAGGGACATTACACATTTTGATTTTAAATACAAGTATTCTTTAAGGGAAAGTTTCTTCTACTAGGGTTGTTGTATTCATGAGTGAAGAGTATCTTAAACTTTAGTATGTTTTTGTTAATGAAATGTGTGTGTTGGTAGCTTAATTACGAAATTTAAAATTTTGATAAATTTTTAGGGAAGGGATTTTCCATTAAATGTCTTATATAACTGAGGGAAGGTTATCTAAAATTGAGTAACTTTTTTCTTAATGATAAATGTGTTTATTGGTATTTATATTAGAAAATTTAGTAGTTTGAAAGTCAAGCAAAATTCTTTCTTATCGATCTAAGATCCATAAACCCTTAACTTGAATATTTCAAGAATCTAAATTTAGCATCTACCTTCTACTTTCTTGAGAGAAATGAGCTAAATTAAGAGGAAATAATATTTTTTATAAGATTAGAACAACAAACTTGTAGAAATATAAATGAAACAACTCCAACACCAAGATTTTTATCCTAGAGGCTAGAAACTCTATGAGGAGAAAACCAAATTATGTGGTAGTGGCAAATGCTCTACTTCAATGGTATTAATCTTTAGTAAGTAGTACAAGAGTACAAGAATTGGGTATGCCATAGAAGTTTCCCTGTACTCTTTTGTCTCTCTAGAAACTAAGAACAACCAAAAAACTTGCTTCCAATTCTTACTACAATACTCAAACAAACTTCTCATGCTCAAGACACACTCTCAACCCTCTTTTATGGATTTTTGAAGGTGTGGAGGTGTTTTCTTGTGCCGAAGGAGAAACCTCTTCAGATTATGGAGAAAGTTGTCATTTCATTTCAAATTCTTGGCTTCTGTGTATAGTGATGAATTTTCTACTTTTAAAAGAGCAGAAAATGCATTTTGGCTGTGGCGATTGCATTTTCACCACCTATGGAAACTAGAAAACTAGTCAAAGTACATAAAATACTTCTATTCCTTGATGAATTCAAATTTTTCTGTTCACCTTTTTTTCCTTGAGATTCATTTTATTGTTCTAATACATATGTGCAAATTCATGTGGATGAATCTGTTAAGATAACTAGTTGAATGAGTCTTCAGGCAATATCTTGAGTATTCCTCCTGTACTAAGCAATAGAGATTCATAAAATAGGTAGATATTTGCTATATAATATGGGTAAGCACTTAGAAGTTGACTTATTTTTCACAATCTAGTTTATAGTGTTTGACATTTGTTAGGTTTTATATTGAGAGAGAGATTGCTTCTAGATTTAACTAAAAGATCATGGAGTGTGATCCAAAACATTGTAGTCATTAACTTTGTTTTGCTGTTAAAAAAATCACCACATAGTTCAATTTAGAAGTAATCTCTCTTCGACTATTATGGATTATGGAAATATTACGTCTCTTATAGGTATTATAATTTTGTAGGATTTTTAACCATTTTTATTAAGTAATATCTTCAATGATAATTTTCATGAGAAGTCATTTCTTTGGTAAATATTTTAACCTCATGTACACTATTAGTAATCACAAGGCAAGTAGACCCACAAAGTACACAAGCACATCTAAGCGATATTACTATTGAAAATAAGGAAGATACTAACACATCAACCCAGGGACTTTCATCCCAAAGCCTGTTCCAGATTTCAGATTTATACCAATCACAAGTGAGAGCCAACTTTTAGGCTTTTTGATTTGATTTGCACATCCTTTTAAAATGGACAAAGTTTGACGGATTTGATGAAGAATGGATTAGAGAAAACATAACCATTAAAATTCTGTAGTGATATAATCATTTTAAATTCTGTATTGATATATGTCCCTCTGAAAGTTAACATTTATTATGTTGTAAAATGGGATGGAAGATGTAACTCACTGCTGTGTTCTGTATGCTTGCAGTTCGCTGGGGCAAAATCTTGAAACTAGCACTTTCATTTGGGAGAATGCATTTTCAATCCTTGTTAGCACATTGGGTCTAATATTATTTGCATATGTGCTTGCAAATATGCAGGTAAAACTGCTATTTTTGATATATTTTTCATTCTAGGCTGAATAGATATGAGGATTTTATATTTATAGAAACAATTCCAAGACACAATTTTTAGGCACATTTAACTTGAAAGGAATTTTTTTTTTTTGAAGTGTATAGGAATAAGATTTTTTTCATAAGAAACACGTCTTTCATTATGATACAGCTACTTGACTTTGTTACTAATTAAATATTCTCTCTCCTATAGACCTACTTGGATTCTCTAACAATTAGGATTGAAGAATGGAGAGTGAAAAGAAGGGATACTGAGGAATGGATGAGACATCGTCAACTACCTCAAGATCTCCGTGAACGTATTCGTCGCTATGATGAGTACAAATGGGTTGCTACTCGAGGGGTTGATGAAGAGATACTTTTGCAAAGCTTGCCCAAGGACCTTTGTCGTGATATACAATGCCACTTATGTTTGAACCTTGTACGACAGGTAAGATCTTAAAACTGGATTGTTTTTAAGTCATCTAATTTTATTTTCACAAGAGTTCAAATTATGCATATGTAATGAATAGTATGATGTGTAAGATCTCAAAAAGATTTCATTGAAAAAATCTTGAAGCTGTAAGCACTAAGCTGAAATAGCCTATGCTCTAGAATCTTAATGGAACAGTGTATGCATGACCAAGAAAAAGTGGTTGCCTCATTTTTTTGCACATAAAAGGGTTTCCTTGTGTCCATGAAGCGAAAGTCATTTTGAGTTCAATAAGAGCACATCTATTGAATATATTAATGATCTATCTTTTAGTTCTCGACATTGGTAGTTTTGTGCAAATGCCAAAGTCTACAATGTGGTCTTGGTCTTTTGTAAGTCATTGAACTTTTGATAGGTCAAGCAGACCGACCACTCCAAGGTACATTAAATAACTCACTTGTGTATTCATAGGAAGATATATTATTCTATGTTTAGTCTTAGTTGTAAGAGTTTGATAATCTCTTGGTGGGTCAACCATCTAGATTCTTAACTATGATTATTTATTTTCTCATAATAATTGAACAAAACTTTCCCTAGTTTCCCAAAATAACTCTAACAAAATTTTCCCTAGGTCTGATTATATTTATACACATGATTATACTTATCTTCATAGTTTTGACGAGTTCATAATTTATTTCATGCATGAATCTTGATGGGTTCATGGTTTTTCTGTTTACATTCTCGTTAGTGCATAAGACTAAGACTTACGTGAATTTTCAGTCTGGTTCTAGTTTAATCTAATAAACCAAATAATGCTCAAAGTAAAGAAGAAAATGAAAGAGAGAAATAACATCTATAATGTCCCTGTTTTCAGCGTGATCATGTTTGGAGATGGTTAGCCTTTTTTGGGACCCTTGTGGGCTGACTGGTTTGGTTACAGGGTCAGTGGTACCTTCTAGAGAGTTCGGTTGATTTCATTTTCTGAGATCGTGGATAGGCTCATTGCAGGCCTTGGCAGTACAGGAGTTTCTTTGCTTCTGACGGCACTAATTTCTGTTGAGAATTGAGGGAGATAGGCTTACTTAAGTGATTTAAATTAATTTTTAACTTAAAGTCTTTTTGTAAAGTCAAATTGACTTTATAATTCTTATATCACTTAAATAAAGTCTAAAGTGAATATTTTAAGTTATATCTTTTAATCACTTAAAGGAGGCGCCAAAAATTAAAGAGTAGACTATGGAAATTGACTTAAGTTTATTTCCATAAATTTAAATGATCTAAAACCCTAAAATGTACGGCCTTCTTAGGTTTTTACCTCCTTTGCTTTATAAGGGGTTTGGGCAATGAGAAACTCATCTTTTTGAATATTTCAACTTTGCCTTGGAGGTTTTTTCCCTTGCTTTCAGCCTGTGATCAGGTTTGCAGCAAATCCACCATTGGAGAACGAAATCTCTTCAGTGTGAGCACTTGTGAGGTTGTGAGAGATCAGCTGAATTAGTGCAGATTGAGAGAGCTTCATTTTAGAAGTTCTGCAGTGCTTCAACAGATTTTTGTAGTGTTCTTCATCAGAAACAGAGGGTTTATTGGTTTATGTTCTTCCTTCACCATGGCAGGCTTCATGGCTGTTTGGGCACACCTTCAGAGATGGTTTCTGGTTCTTTTTGTTTGAAAGGGCGTGGCACTTGCAAAGAAGGTTTTTTTGGCTTTTTGGAGAAACATCTTCTTTCTGAGGATCTCTCTTCATGAACTTGGGCGCCCTATCTGCACTTCTCTGTGGTTTCAGTTTCAGATTAAACTTTGCAATCTGTAACGTTCTACTCCAGTTTTCGTCAGTTCTTCACTATTTTGATCAGAATTTTTATATAAAAAATCTGGAGGCTTTCGGGTATGTTTGTATGTTTTAAATCCATTTTTGATGATAATAAACACCTTCTACAATTTCAGTTTGATTAAATTTGCTCAAGTTTTCATTCTGTGAGCTTTTATATGATGCGCCCCTTCTCTTCTGTCTACAAAATTTCTCTAAAAAACTAAAAAACACAAATAGACTTAAGAAAAAGACAGGGGTTTGAGCAGTGAGCTAGCAAGGCTCATCACAGTGGTATCAGAGCATTCAAACATCATTGTCAAGTGCCAAAATCTAAAAACACAGCAATCAAAAGTTTATATCAGCATATATCAGCTTTACATGACAAGTGTTTGACAAAATTCCCAAGGCAGAAATTGAAAGGTTTTGAGTCTATATTAGCAGGGCTCATCACAACATCTAATGCTTAATAAAGCTCAACACAGTGATGATACAATGTGAACCAATACTAAGAATTTGATGATATCAAATCAGAATGCAGGAGCTCTCAAAGTGTAAGTTGCTGGTTTGGGTTCAAAGTTTGGGCACATGATATGTTGGATTAGTTTTTCCCTAGGTATAGATTTGTGCACACACACACACACACACACATCAGAAAGTTGTGGGTTGAGGGCCCACTCCTAGGTATAGTAGCATAATCGAAAAAATAGGAAGATTTCTATCTAAGCATCAAATATTAGATGAAAGTAAAAATTTGGAAAAGACATACAAACTCCAGAGCAAGCAAAATGAAAAAGGGGACCACTTATTGGAACCTTACCAACCAAACTACTCAAACAATAAGATAAAATCTCAAACAGAGGTGCTGACACAATATCTTCATTTTTTTTGCTTTCATTTTCTCTTGGTAAGTGTTGTGACCTTTTCACACATCGCCCCATTCAAGATGGGGACCCCCTAATTTTTGCTCCGTTCCGGTCTTTTGGCTTGGGTTTTCCTCTCTCTCTCTGTCTCTTTTCTGGTGTCCATCTTTCGGGGGGTTGTGTCCGTCATTGAGCTTAAACATGAAATTTGGCCAAGTCTAAAATTAGGGTTTTGAACTTTTCTGGTCAAATCAAGGTCAAGTAAAGTGAGAAGATTAAAAATTGAACTTAACGTTGTTGTCAGCAGACATCCAGCAGGCTTCCAACCAGTTTTCATCAAATTCTGAGGTACTTACTATTTTTAGTAAATCTGCAATTCAGGGCAGTTTGTCAGCTATTTTGAGATTCCGATCATCACACTGCATTCGGAACATATCAGGCTACTCATGTGCAAAATTTGAGCAAAAATGGACAACTTACTATTTTTAGCAGTCCGGCTTCCGGCATGAATTTCAGGGTCCAGATGCAGAGTTTTTCTTTGCATGTCTGGATATTCCTTCTGGGTTTTTCGAGACCTTCGTGACGATATAACATGCAAGTCGAGATGATCACTTTCAGGATTCAGCCTTCCGAGGCTATTTTTAGGGTTTGCATGTCGAGCTTTTCTTTGCATGTCAGGTGATTCCTGATGGGTTTTTCGAGAGCTTCGCGATGGTGTGACATGCAAACGAGGATTCTCACTCAGTAAGGAACTTGCTATTTTTAGCAGGTATGTCCCGGCAGCCGCCACCCAACAGTTCAGATTCACGAGCTGTTCGCAATGCCACAGAAACGAAGACAAACGGAGATCTTTTGATACGCATGCAGTGCAAGTTAGGGTTTCCAGCTTTGGAGCCTAAAAATAGGCATCAAAAGTCAAAATCTTCAAAAACCGATGTAAACCACTGCGATCAGCGTTCTTCAGGCTATCTGCTGGTGAAATTTCAAGTCAAAAGGAGCACTTACTATTTATAGTAAGTCAATTTGGAAACTGGCTAAAAATAGTAAATCAAGTGCATGCGTCAGTGCCAGCCGACAGGTCACGTGGTGAGGAGCGCCTCATCAAAATTTCAAGTCGATCCGAGCAATGGAGCTATCAGAAATAAGAGCTTACTATTTATAGTAAGCCACCTTCAGAAACAGGCTATAAATAGCAGGATGACTAAAAGTGGCAGTGCTGACAGAATGATAAGGTTATGAAGAAGCTACGTTTAAAATTTCAAGTTGATCTGAGCTTCAGAAATGCAAAAATGAGAAGGCTTACTATAAATAGCAGGGTGTGAAAGTTGGCAAAAACGAAGAAAATTTTCTAAGTCCAAAACTTCGTCCTGCAGCCATGGCAAAATGCGCCCAGTTGATGAGGAGGTATAAAAAAATGCTAAGTATGAAGTTCTTCCTGCTCAGGGGGAAAAATGCGCCCAAGATAAAAAAAGTCAAAGAAGAAGTCAAAGATTTCATCCTGCAGCAGGGGCAAAATGCGCCCAAAATGAAAGAAGGAAAGTTGAAAAAGTTTCTAAGTATGTGAAAAATCCGCCTCACCCCTCAGAATGCGCCCATCCTTCACAAGCATGAAAATGCGCCCAAAATTCAAGGTGGTCAAAGCAAAGTCAAACATGAAAATCCTCCTCATGCATCAAAATGCGCCCAAGGTTGATGTTTATCCTGTACACAAGGCAAAATGCGCCCAGTTTGCAAAGAGTCAAAGCAAAGTCAAAGAAGTTTCCATCCTCCTCAAGGGCTAAAATGCACCCAAGCTCATCCATGTGAAGACAAAATTTTGGAAGGTGAAGGGTCACCCAAAGATGTTGGAGATTTCATCCTTCACAAGTATGGAAATGCGCCCAACTTGCATGCTTGTCCTCCTCACCCTCCTAAATGCGCCCAAATGAGCTCACATGAAGACAAAAAAACGGAAGTTGAAAAGCCACATGAAGGCATTTGCAAGTTCGTCCTCCTCCTACAAGGAAATGCGCCCATGTTTGGATGGTAAATGGTAAATACAAGTGGTAAGTAAGGTAAAAATGTTACCTAAACATGGTGAAAGGTGGTAAAAGCTTGGGCGTTATCCTCCTTCATGGCTAGAGTGCGCCCAAGGTGGTGGGCCTTAGATAATTTTGCTAGGCGTGATTTCTCCAAGAGTGTTGGACGCCTAAGGTGATATGTTAGAGTATATTTCATGGCGTTGAAAATAAAATGCTAAGTGAAGTATGCGCCAATGTTTGAAGGGAGTTATAAGGTGATTTTAAAATACCTTGAAGGCGTTGGAATGTTTGAGATTGGTGAAAATAAAATGAAGTGTGCTAGGCGCCTCAAGGGGAGACAAAATATTTTCTAAGTGTTGAAAATTCTCTAAGGCGTTGGGCTTTTGAATGAATATTTTCCAAGTGTGGAGTGAAGGTAAAATGTGCAAGGCGTGCCGGGAATGTAAACTTTCTTCCATATGAAGTTGATTAAAAATTCCTCTCCACTGGCAGTCAAAATTTTTCTAAGGCAAGTTTTCAAAAGTGCAAGAGGATTTTAAAATATTTTCTAAGGAAAATTTATTTTCCTTGGAAAATACGCCTAGAGCTTCAAGTTGATGAAAATTCTCAAAGCACGAGCAACTTTTCTCAGTGATGGAGTCAGAGACAAGGATAATTCAAGTTCTTCAAATTTTTCAGGAATTCTGGGCAACACAGAGTAATCACAAGCGAAGAACGAATTTAAATGATGGAAATAACATTTTTCTAAGGTTCAAAATTCGAAAAATTAAATGAACCCGTTCGTTGGGTACCCATGAATTCGAGGCATTCTGAAGAAAATTTGCTTCTGGGTACTGAACATTTGCGATGATGGATGGATTTCCAAATCTTTCAAGCTTCGCCGACACTTTTTCAGTGAAGAATTTAATCAGTGCTCGAATTATGAATTTTCCTAAGGGAAAATTTTAAATTTTCTAAGGCAAATTTGAATAAAATGAGTTTTCAAGATGAATTTTCTTCGAACGATGAATCTGAAGTCAGTTGCCTAGATAATTTTGATTAAATTCTTTGAGGATGAATTTTCCAGAGCAGATGATGAGGTAAAAAATTCGAATTCAAGTGACAGAGCTCCAGCTGGCGAGTTAAAAGAAGATGAATTAAATCAAATTTTCAAAAACAAAATCCAGAACGCCAGTCAAAGTCAAGTTTCTAGAAGAATAATATTCCTGACGACTGGAGACAAGTGTCAGAAACACCAGGGAGGGAAAATTCGAATTCTTGAAGTGGAGTAGTGGAGTTTAATGGCACTGGCTAAAATTAACTTCTTCTAGAATTCGAATTTTAGCTATAAAATGGAGAAGTTCTTCACTCATTTTCACAGCTGAGGAAGGCGAACTTGCTCTAAGAGTGAAGTGTTGCAGTGAACTGTTGCTTGAAGAGTTTGAAATCTGAATGTTGCTAAGTTGAGAAAGGACGCCTTAAGTTACTGGTGAGCTTGAAGAAATTCGAATTTTGCTGAGGAATTGAGTTTGCTGAGGAGGCGCACTTGGAGTTAATTAAATTTGTGCTGAGAGAAGTACGCCTTAAGTTGCTGAGAGGTTGAGCTTGCTTGTAAGAAGTACGACTTTGCTAGTGGCTGAAATTTGATTTGCTTGAATTGAAGTTGCTCAAAGAGGTACGCCATTGCTGAAAGTTTGAAAAGTACGGCCTTGCTAGTGTTGAAGTTTGAAATCTGATTTGATTGAGTTTAGTTGAAATTGCCACTTGAAAGAGACGCCTTGTATTGAGTTGAAATATTGAGAACTTTAAAAGTACGGACTTGCAAGTGTGGGATTGCTGATTGCTGAAGTTGAAATTGCTGATTGCTGATTGTGAAGTAAAGTTGTCAGAGTTCACTTAGAAATCCGTTCTAAGTGTTGAAATTCGAACTTATTGAAGAAAAGAAGCTGAGGTTTGCAAACGTGAAAGATATTGCAGCTTCTAGAATTCAACTGCAGCCCCTATATCATGTATCATTTTTACAAATTTAATTGCTGATGAACGTTTGTTATGTTGCAGATGGTTGAAGCGAGGACAACCGGAAAGGACAATGGTGCCTCAAGACAGGCTACGATCAGGAAGCTCAGCAAAACATTCATGCCAGAGTCGAAGTTCATTTCAAAATTGGGCAAGTTGACAGACACGAACCTGGGCTCTGTCAACCTGGATACCTTCAAGAACAGGCTGTTCGGGATTGGAAGTCATCGGGCTTCGGTCACTTCGCACAACATCGTCCGAAGTGGGCTATATGCAGCTGCTGGTTTTCCGCCAGCCATTCAGTGCTCAGAGCTTATTATGGAGTGCGCCAACTGTTACGAGAAAGAACACCGGTCAATCACGTCACCAGATGGCCAAGTGCTTGCCAACCTCACTCCGGCAGCCATTGGTGAAGCTTTCGGGATCCCGGTGCATAGAAACATGATTTACAAGTCCAGGGAGCGAGCGGAGCGGATGTATGCTTCAGCTTTCGAGAGATGCATGGATACAATTAACACCCACTGGATGAGCACTCCAAAGCCCTCTCGTGCGAAGTTGCCGAAACAGATCATAGCGGAGGACCTGAAACAGGAATATTGTGATCTTATTATGATGCTGAGCAGGGTTGGTGGTTGCCCACAATCTTATATTTTCGAGCCTTGGATGTTTTATTACATCAACCTGGTGTTGGAAGGCAAGGACTATGTCAATTGGGCTGAGATGATCAGCGATAACATACATGAGCAGCTCCTGAGCTTGCGGAGGACTAAAACGTTTTACATGAGCTCCTATCTTGTTTACATGTTGGCACGGATGACGAGGTATAGGGGGATTTCTTACAAGGAACCCATCGGTTGTGGCTCTCACCAATTCAAAATCCACGAGGCGTGTACACAGTTGCACCTGTCAAGCACAACCTACTACAAGCGTGTCAGCGATTCATTCACCATGTACATCACGAGGCTGCTTCAGGAGAGGTTGCATAACAGAATCTCTAGGGATGCCCAGGAGCTAATTGAGAGGTATGGGTGCTGGTTTATATAGTTTCCAAGATTTTCATATATTAGGCTGCAAGGATTTTCTTCATACCCTTATAGGCTGCCTAAGTACCCAACCGATAAGATAATAATGCTAGAGATATCTAGACAGTTGCTTGCCTTTGACAAAATCCAGAAGAAGAAGAAGAAAAGGAGGATAGAGTTTCCAATTGTGATGGGCAACTCCTGGATGAGGTGTGTCCTTCCGACTGCAGCCTAGGGAAGCCGAGTGAGCTTCGCTTTATCATTTCTCATATCATACTAGCCGACAGCACTATGACCACATCATAACATCAATTGGGTACTGTCAGAGGAAGTTTAAACATAAGGCCACCATTGAGGATTATTGGGCTGATGCAGCTGATGAGATTGAAGTGAGGAAAAGGATGTTCTCTCTGCCGATTACTCTGATCAGGGAGTGTGAGGTAGTTCCGGTTCCGGACCAGGTCAATGAGGACATGGATGTTGTTCATCCAGACTATGCAGCTGTTCGGGATACTCCACTTCCGCCTATAGATTGGTCAGAGCCCGAGGTTGCTGATCTTGATACTCTTTCCATCCCGGTTATGACATTCACCAGGGCATGGGTTGATAGGAGAGTGAACAGATTGAAGAGTAGGTCAATTGCCTTGACTTACAATGATGGGAGATCACAGGACGCCCACCCCAGGAAGGAAGAAACAGATTACCACAGGTCAGGAGTCGAGAGAAAAGAAAGAAATTAGTTGACGAAGCCTCCAGTCCAGGTGGTAGTACCTTTGGAACCGTTCTCAAGCATCTGGGGAGGTGTCTTTTATTTGCTGATCGAGAGAATTACAATAGATCAATTACAGGGAATCACGAGGATGATATTGACCTCCGCGGGGAGAGTCGGTGGCGAGTGCAATGTGCTGTTAAGTTGATCGGCCTTGATGATGAGGGACTAATGCGACCCCTCGGTTTGTGGCGAGGAGATAGAAGGCGGCCATGAATGATAAGCGTGATATTGATATAGTGTCGGTGACGCACTTTCAGCCCTTCGAGGACAATGAGCCTCGCCCGAATGAAAAGAAGTGGAAGAGCGAGGTTAGAGAAGTCGAGCCACCGAGGCCGAAGCCCTTGATATACTATATGGTGCAGGTGGCTTAGAGATAAGAATCGCGAAGAGGCTGAGTAGAGATTGATCCAGCAGTTGAGATGGAAGAGTTTTTGAACCGGATCAATGCTCCTCCACCGAAGAAGAAGGCAAGAAAGTTTTCGAAGATCTCCACGGATGAGGATGGCTCTCGTACTCTTCACGTTGCTGTCCCACGAGTCGAGTGTGACCGGAATGAAGCAGCTCCTGAAAACTATGTGGTCACCACTCTTGACTTGGGACGCCCTACTGGTGCTCAGATTGTTGAGGAGTGTGATAACTCCTTCCTTGCCCTCAAGGATAGATTGTTCAAGAAAGAAGGAAAATATAAGAAGTTGAAACGAGAACACAAGGCGTTAATTGGATATGTTCAGCAGTTGTCTCGTTCTCGAGGGCAGGATGTACCAGTGATAGAGCCTCCAGCAGATATTCCTAGAGAGTCAATCAGCGGCTTGGTAGAGTTGGGAAGGATGGCACAGGAGGAAGACAAATGGGTCACGCAGGAGTTCGTATTGAGACAGAGAAATTCATGGAAGACCTATCTTTTGCTTTTCAGCAGGCCTCTACTATTTTGACACGAATGGATGCGGTGGATCATGCTTGGGGCGATGCTTCCATCTATCAGAGTAAGGTGATCCAGCGTCTTGAGGTGTTGAGGCATGTGCCACTGCAGTTGCTGATTGATGGAGGTGTCATTCAGGCGAATGACCGATACGATTTCTCTCGGTGGTATTCTTCGGCTATCACAGGGCGTGGCTTCTTCGATGCAGCACAGGCAGATTCAGCCAGGGTACACAAGGCTATGGCCAATATCATAGATGGAGTTCAGAACACCTTCGAGGCCATATTTGCTAGGCGGCTGAATCCAGATGAGATAAATTTTGATAATTTGAGGGGTTTGCTGGTTCCCTTCTTCGCAGATGTTAAGACCTTTGTACAGGATGACTTTGAGAATACTGCTACATTCTCCACTTTGATCCAGAACACGCAGGACTCATTAGCTGCTTGGAGAAAATCTTGTACGAAGGCACGAGCATTAGTCACGGTGTTAGAGTTTCAGTTGGATTGTGTTCCGCCTATTTCAGTTCATGAGGTTGAGGCTGTACTTAGCAGATTTGTTGAGTTGGCAGTCAAAGAGAAGGCCAATGGGAACACACTACTGGACGAGGATCTTCTAGAAGATTGAATGTGGAGCATTTATTACATTTTCTATTTTTGGGAGTGAGTGGGAATCTCTGATTCATTTAATGTACCACTCCCTATTCTGGCAGTTTTTAGGGTTAGGGCTGAGGTGGCACGATTCTGGCCACTCTATTGATTGTAACCCTAGCCGTCCTTTGGGACTGGCTAGCTATAAAAGGGGGAGTCCCCCTCATTTGCAACATAGATAGTTAGACAGTTAGAAAGTTAGAATCAGAGTAGACATTGAGAGAGCTTTAGAGCTAGATAGTGTAGTATTGTAGAGCATTTTGCATAATTTGGAGAAGAGAGAAAGTTTTCCCTTTGAAAACTTTTGAAGAGATTGTTGTGTAACACATTTTATGATAATAGATCTTTTCATTGATGATGGAATTCGTCTTGTCATGAAATGCTAGCAAGGTTTCTTCTTCCTTTCGTATCCAAGTAGATTAGATTCATGCAAGTAGCTTACTTCGGTGTGTGGTGTTTTATTGAGATAGCTTCGCTTTATTCCATACCACTAGCGGCTTGTTGATGATAAGTCTGCCTTGTGTGGTCAACTGGACATTATCTTGTGTTTAACTTCGGTTATGGCTTACATACTTATATGCGTTGTTCTGATGGTGTATGTATGTTAAACTATAACTTGAATACCTTTTGCTATCCCCTTTGAAGATTGCACCGATTTTGCTGAGGCTGTCCGACGGAGGCTAGGTGAAATCCGGTTGAAGTCTATTGAAACGAAGCCCCACATACCTTGCATTTAGAATAGAGTATAAATTCCTTAGGCCCCTTTCCCCCTTTACTTTCCGCACTTTCTTATTAGTTTTAGGAGAGAGCTTAAATTGCCAAATCATACACGAAAGAATTTCCCTTCAAAATCATACATTAGCTGCTGACTGCAAGAAATCTGGACAATTGTGTAAGTCCCCTCGTACGAACACAGCAATACACATCAACCAAACTGGGTCTATTCGCACTAAAGGAACCTTGGAGTTGAACATGCGAACTTTCTCGCAATCTTAGCGCATGGAATACTTTGATCAAGAGAGAACGGAGTAGCCCCAAACTATTTTGTTCTTCGGCTGTTTGGTATGGTCACAAAAACCGCATCAACAGTAAGGAAAGCTTCCATGGTCCATTGTGTACCATCAACCACTAAGTTCAAGGCTTCCATTCTTAGTTTTTTTTCCTCTGCTTTCCTTCCCCTCCACTTGCTATATTGTCCAAAGTTAGGCTTTGATAATGTACTTGTAGTATGGGTAACGGTAGTAAATTTGATAGAGGCCAATTTGTCTTCTTGCTCAAGAAGATCATGTAGGGCCTCTTCCTCATCTAAGAAAGCTTGTTGAGCCTCATCCTCTAGAAAATGCATGAGGAGATGCTGAAAGTTTTCTGTCTTTAGAATTCTGCTTTTTGTCTTGTGAGGCCTCCATAAGAGCCTTACCATAGTGTGAACCCTCATGAGCTGTGTTGGTTTTGGAAACCACATCACAAAAGGAAGCTGGGAGTGTTCCATTAAATCCCATGATTTTTCCATACAAAATCATCATCTAGGCTGCCTTTTTCCGAAACCATTTTTGAGGTTGATGGCATGGAAACCAGATGCAAATTTGGCATAGCAGCTAGCAATTTCATGACCAATTTGGTTACATTTGAAACAACGCTTCATAAGGCCTTGAAAATTGATATATTGTATCCACAAGCCATTAGAGGAATTCAATCTGACCTTATGTGTAACAAGAGTTGAGTTGCCAACCATAGCTGATAGCATAGAGTATAATAAGTCTTCTTGCTTTATTTGAGGGCCTCTTATCCAACTTAACAAATTTTCCAACTTGGTTAACCAGTTTTTAAATGAGTCCAAAGTTTGTAATGTCCCCAATTTTTATGTGTTAGCATAAAGTTAAGTAATTAATTTAAGTTGTCGAAAAAGTAAATTATAAAAGGACAAATTAAATTAATGGTGCAAAAGTAACTTGTGTTTTAGAAAGTTAAATGAATTGATAAAGTTATTTTTGGATGGATTCTCAAAAAATAAATAAAATTAAAAAGTGAAAAGGGGAAAAAGAAGAGAATTGAAGGAGACATGAGGAGTTACAAGGAGAGAAGAATAAAAGCTCTTAGGGAGTTCATTATAGAAATGCTGGATTTGATTTTGGGAACTAGGTTTTGGTTGGTTGAACTTGGTTCACCACAAAACTTATTGGAGATGAAAACCTCCATTAAGAATACTATCTTTGAGATTGAAAGACGTCTCTTGGATGGTGGCAGATAGGCATATTCAGTAGCTGTGCAAGAAGTAACTGAGAATTGTTCTATTCAGATTTAAACAGTTTTACCTTGAAGAAATGGGAGCCGACAATCTTTTTGGATTGAATAGGATTAAATGCGTTGATTTTTGAGGTGTTTGCAAATTAAATTTTATGACTCCCCTCAGTTTTAGATGTAACGAGACAGGGCATGTCCATGGAATAAAGAAAAAACATGAATTAAAGCTCTGTCGCCTATGTCTTTGAAGTTAATCAAACTTGGGAGGAAATTTGAATTCATTCAAGAATAATATTGAGTTGGATTAATTTTTGGGAGCTATCGTGGTCCTTTGTTTTAGCTGCTGCTCACTCTGTGAATTGAAAGAAGTCAACTTAAGTATTATAGGGAATTTGGAATCGAATGGTATCACTTGTATTTTTGGGCTGAAGTTTATTGGATATGGAATTTTATTTAAGTCTGAGAAAGGACAGTGTGTTGAAGTTCATTGGAAGTCTTGAAGGAGTGTGGAATTTGAAGACCTATTTTTGTCTTCACATGGACGCCGCATACCAATAGGGGGAGCGGGTGATATTTGTTGAAGTTCTTAATGAGTATCAGGTTTCTTGGCCTGAAGCATCATACTTTATTCCTAGCTACTGTTGAAACACAAGGCATCTAATTTTGTAATGTCCCCTTTTCGATAGCCACCTTGAGGATTGTTTAGCCTTTATTTATTTCCGAAGGCTAAATAGAAGAAACAAGGGAGTAAGTGTTAAATTAATTATTTATAAAGTTATTTCAATAAATTAAAACATAAGATAACTTTAAATTTAATCAATTTAATAAAGTGACTTGGAATAAAGTAATAAATTATAAAAGTCACTTAAGGGAATAAAATAATATTATTTCTAGAAGCTTCTTGGAAGGCATTGAGAAATCTTTATAAGGAGTTGTTGGCCTAGCATTTGAGCATGCTTATGTCTTGGATTATATTCTCATTACTAGTTTAGTAAGAAGCTTGAATGCTTTTCTTGTCCAAGGGTTTTGTGATGTCCCCATCTTAGTCAGCGCAGCTGGTGACGAGGTTAGCCTATTATTTCGATCCTCGTAGGCTGACAGGAGTGTGCAGAGGATCATCTGGGGCAGTTGCTCAGTGTTTGGTAGCTCCAGTGTTACAGTTGTGTCAGGTTGGGCCTTCGCAGAATCTTCCATAGTGCATTTTCAGGAAATTAAATTTTTTAGAAAGTTAGGTTAGGCGGAAGCTGCTATTTTGGGCAGGGCCCTGGTTCAGCCGTTCAGCTCAGAGTCGACCCAGTTCTGCAGTTTGAGGATAAGACGGAGAAATAAGGAGTATTTAATGATTTATTAAATATTTAATATTTTGACTTTATATTAAAGTCACTGTATTGAAATATTTAAATATTTAATTAATTGGCCTATTATAAAGTATTTATTATACTTTATAATAAAGTATTAAGTTTTGACTTAATGAGTATTTAATATTCATTAAAATAAAGACGCCAATTATTAATGATTTTCTCCTAAGTATCAAAGGCGAATTAAATCATTTTATTTAAATGATTATTTTAAAAGAGCTTTGGGTCGAATTTCCTCAAGGAGTATATATTTTCACTCAAGACAAAATCGAACCATTATGAGATTATTATTCGACTTTTTGTCTTTTTGCTCTGAGCATTGGAGTTTGCAAACCCTAGGGTTTCTGGCAGACAAACGTTTCTGGAGAACGAAAACTCTTCAAAGATTAGGCAGACTGAGACTGTGAAATACCAGTTTAAGCTTGCACTTGGTGATTTCACACAGGGATCACAGATTGGGCTCATTCATTGATTTTGGCAGTGATTTACAGAGTTATTCATCAGTCAATAAAGGACGTCTTTATCAGAGATCATTCTTTAGAGTCTTGGCACATTTTCCAAGGCGCCGTACCTCATTAAATGCTGTTGCTGTACAGGCCGTACCAGCAAGGGCCGTACTTTTTCATCAGAAGAAATCGCTCAGGCTTTTGATCTCCAGTCTTTTACAGTAAGGGCGCCTAGTGTTCTGGGAGATATTCCTCTGTTTTTGAGCTTGGATATTGATCATTTGGAGCTGGCCGTACATTCTTCACTCTTCCCAAGGCAGCTGTAATAAACCAGGTTCCTCAATAAAATTATTGTATTTCATTCATATCTCAGTATTTATCATTGTATATGCTCTGAAAGTGATAATAAATGATGCGCCTACCTTTTATGAGCAAGATTTGAGTTATTTCATGCACTTCGAATTTATTTAGAATTTATTAGCAATTTCCTTAGAAAATCGCAGCATTCTCTTTTTGACTGAAAAACCACAAAACACAAAAAAAAATCAAAACTTGCAAAAAACCAAAACAAATCAGTAGGGTTTCCGGGCTGAGAACCACCAGGGTTCTTATAGGTTTGAAGACTCTAGGATACCAAGTTCGGTTGTGAAAGAACAACCCTAGCTATAAATTGTGGAGGAATCTATCCAAGGGTTCTACAAGTGCTTCATTGGAGACTTTTGAGTTGGTGCAATAGCTGAGGTATTATTGCACTTCTGCTGAGGAGTTGATTGAATGCAATAGCTGATTTATTATTGCATTTTATGAGGGTTTGCATAATTGCAGCAGTTGAGGTATTGTTGCAGTTATTATTTTCTATTAGTTTGATTTGCAATAGCTAGTTTATTGTTGCAAATTGGTATTGAAAGAAGTTTATTTTTGGCTGATTTGGTTATTGACAAATTTAATGGTCTATGACCAATTTGTGGAGGAAAGATAAAATCGATTTTCGTGAAGAGGCATTGCAGATTTCTGTTGATTATTTTCAGTCAAATAAGAAGTTTGATTTTCTAATAAGACATTCCAGTCTTATTGAGTCGATATTCTTAAGTCAAATTTAAGACAAGCAACAGGGACTATTTGAGGTGCTGGTAAAAAGCTAAATCCAGAAAAGACAAAAGTTAGACAAAAAAGGGAGGAATCGCTTTTTCATCTAGACCTGCCAGGAGCAGCTTGGAACAGGAGAAATCAAATATAAATCTGTAATGTTCCCTTCTCAAGCGTGATCAATTCAGTTGACCGTTGGCCTATTCCGGAGACCCGTAGGCTACCCGGAGGGTAAAATTAGGGTTTCCCATTTTGGAGGATGTTGTTGCTCGAAGTTTGGAGATTGAATTGCGGATTCTTTCCGGGTTTTCAGAGAGGTTCGCAGTGGTATGACTTGCAGTGCGATCGAAGCACCTTCAGGAATTTACTATTTTTAGTAAATTCTATTTTTGGCAGTGGTCTTGTGGTTTTCAGTGCAGTCGGCTCTCTTCTTCAACCAGTTTAGTTGGTTTGTTCATTTTTGTCCTTGGGATGCATTTTGGAGAGATAAGTTAAGTTGATTTAAATAATGTTATATTTGAATGTTGACCCCTTGGCCTAGTGCATCACTTCAAGTTGTTCTAAAAAGGGGATCTACATGGGTGGACACTTCATAGGAGGTAATTTAATATTTTCAAAAGGTCTAAAATCATGCTTGAAAAAGGGATGCCAACTTTGATGAGGAAATTATTTTAAAATAAAGTCAAAATATAGCTTTCAGAAAAGGGATGCCATCCAAGGAGGGAAATATGAACAATTCAAATTTGAAAATTAGGGCGCCTTCTTGATGCTTCTAGAAGATTCCTCTCAAACTTATAAAAAGAAGCCTTTGCTCTTTAGTTGGACATCTCTTGTCTTTAGTAATGTTATGCTACGGGAATGGTATCAGAGTTGCTTCAAGGAATGAATGCCTCCTAGCATAGGCTTGACTTCTTGCTTGAAAGATAGCAACTAGTCGAGAGTTAATTTATAGTTGAGTGGGTTTTAGAGTGAGATTTTTGCATTGTAGCGGTTATTGTGCATTTGTAGTTCAATTTCAAGCTTGTTAATGAAGTTCTGGAGTTGTTGTTTCAAGTATAGATGCATGTTGTTTTTGCTCATAAGTATTCTGGGTATTGGGTAAAACCATTTCTATGCCCTAGGCGCCCCATTGTGCAAAGTTTGGTGATTTTTAATGAAGAATCTGATTTTATCTTGTTGGTAGAACATTTCTGGAGGCCATACCATTCTGTTTTGCCTGGAAAATGTTTAGAAAATAAATTTACAAGTTTTTAGGATCATTTCTTGATTAGAATCTTGTTGCCATCTTCATAGTGTTCATTTGCATCAGATTTCATGTCATTTGGACAAGTCTAGAGAGTTATGAGCATTTTAGTGAGTTACAGTGTTGCTGGTTATGCATTTTCAGTCTATATTCAATCATATCAGATTGTTAGAGTTTGCTTTAGGAGTTGGGTTTGAGTCCTGGAGTCTTATTAAGCTTTGGAGAGATCTTATTCATTATTGCAGCATTGGAGAGCTTCTAATCTTATGTTCTTGGTAGGAAATCTCTATTACATTGTAAGTTGAGCAGTAGTACTGTCAGCATTTTCTAATCTATCTCTTCTCGCTCATTGTAATACCCACTGAATAAGTGGAAGAGGCTGGCTTGCCGCCTATTTTACATTCTGTACTTGCTTTGTAATTTCTTTTCTTAATATCTCCGCCTTATGGTAGCGCCATTCCCACCTTGGGATGGAAAGCACATTCTAGGCCTTGAGTTACTTTCAGCATTATCATTTGCTTTGTAATTTCCTTTCTTAGTATCTCCGCCTTATGGTAGCTCCATTCCCACCTTGGGTTGGAAAGAACATTTTAGGCATTGAGTTTACTTTCAGCATTGTACTTCTTTCCAGTTGATACTAACGACATGTTGATGTGTTTTTTGTGACCGCACGAACACAAAATAAAGTTGCCAACGACTACCCTATTCTCTCTTGATCAAAGTATCCAGCACGCTAAGATTGCGAGAGAGTTTGTGCGTTCAACTCCAAGGTTCCTTCAATGCGAATAGTCTCAGTTGGCTCAATGTGATTTGCTGGTATTTCAAGGGGACTTACGGAATCGTTCATTAGCAGAGAAAGGGATTTTCGCAGTTCGACAAATTTATCAATGAAGTACAGGTTTCCTATACGGACTAGAAAGTACTGAATTTAAAATGATGGCAGGATCTAGAGAGTCTAAACTTTATTCTAAGGCGTGGGACATGGCGATCAATTCTTGCAGAATTCAACCAGGCTCCTCTTTGCCTCACTTCGGACAGCTTCCACATAATTGGTGCAATCTTCAAAGGAGTAGCTCAAGGTGTTCAAATCACAACTTAGCATGAAAATACCATCACAACGACGCATATAAACATACAAATCATGATCGAAGTTAAGTACATGATAATCCAGTTGACCACACAAGGTGCATTCACCATCAACGAACACACTAGTGGTATGGATAGACGAAGTTTACTCAAATTGAAGACCACATTCCACAATTATCATCTATGTACATGAAATGAAATTTATTCTACTTTAAGCTACTACTTGTTGTGACCTTTTCACACATCGCCCCATTCAAAATGGGGACCCCCAAATTTTTGCTCCATTTTGGTCTTTTGGCTTTGGTTTTGTCTCTCTTTTTGCTTCTTTTCTGCTATCTGCTTTCCGGGGATGCTCCCGTCAGCGAACTTGAACGCGAAAATTTTGCCAAGTCTGACATTAGGGTTTCACATCTTTAAGTCACTTTGGGGTCAAATTGAGTTGGTTGGTCAGCTTTTGGGCCTAGCAGCACTATCACAATACTTTCAGCAAGTAACCCCTAAATTTTCACTAAGTTTTGCCAACTTTCTCTTTTTAGTAAGTGTCAGTTTAGGGTTGATTTTCTCAAGATTTTCACATTTTGGCAACTCCATTACATTCTGAATACTTCAAGTTCATTTCTGACAAAATTTGAGCAAAAACGGATGACTTGCTATTTTTAGCAGTCCAGCTTCCAGAGCAAATTTCAGGGTCTATATGTTACGTTTTCTGATGCATGTCCAGAGATTCTTTATGGGTTTTTCAAGACCTTCGCAGTGATAGGACATGCAAAGCAGGATGACGACTTTCAGCATTTAGCCTTCGGAGGCCGATATTAGGGTTTGTATGCAGACTTTTTCAGTGCATGTCGGCATATTCTTTCTGGGTTTTCCAAGAGCTTCGCAACGGTGTAACATGCAAGTGGAACCAGTCACTTTTCAGAAACATACTATTTTTAGCCAGTGCTTGCATGTTGGAGATTTTTCTGGGTTTTTCTAGGTTTTTCAAGATTTTTCAGGCAATATGACATGCAAAATCATCCAGTAGCCAGACGGTCACTTTTTCGGCCACTTTCTATTTTTAGCAGGTACCACTTGGACAGCTGCTCAGCACTTCAGAACTGCAAACTGATCATCATGCAATTGAAACAAGGTCAAACGGAGCTCATCTAAGGTACATGCAGAAAATTAGGGTTTCGAGCTTCAGAGCTAAAAATAAGGAGTCAGATGACAAAGTGCCCTAAAACTGAAGTATCCACTATGATCAGTATCCTTCAGAGAGTCTGCTGGCAAAATTTGAAGACAATTGGAGCACTTGCTATTTTTAGTAAGGCATTCTCAACGCAAGCTATAAATAGAAAGTCAATCTCGGACGCCGGCGCATATAGGCAAGTTCACCAACGAGGAGCACGCTATCCAAATTTCAACTCAAACGGAGCTAAGGAAGTCTCAGAAACAAGCACTTACTATAAATAGTAAGTCACTTCACAAGCAGCTATAAATAGCAGGCCGACATCAGACCTCAGCAGGCACAAGTCAAACATGTGATGAAGGGTCCTTGGCATGAATTTCGAGACAAACGGAGTTGCAGAGGATGAAGAATCTGATAATTGCTATTTTTAGCAGGCATGGGCAGAGAAATTAGGGTTTTTTCTAAAATCAAGGGCAGGACAGGACATTCACACAGAAGCAGCATCCAGCTACGATCGCCACGCTTCAGCCATTCAACCCATGAAATTTGAAGACTTTCTGAGCAATTTCTATTTTTAGTAGGTTGCTAAAAATAGCAGGTGTAAACAGGCATCGGGCGTCAACAGCACAAATCAATTGAAATTCAGAACTGGGCGAAAATCAGGCTTTCTAGAGTCGAAATTTAGTCCTTGGCGCAAAATTCAAGGAACTTTCATAAAATAGAAAGTCAGGGCGAATTAGGGTTAACAAGAGAAAATCACCCTAAATCTAGCACGAGGCATAAAATCCACCAGGTTTGATGAAATTTGGAGTCCGACATCGAAATTCACGTTAATGAGCTGAAGACGAATGGAAAATTGACTAAGTCTGGAAAAGTGGAAGCTCCACTAGCCAAATGCGCCTAGGAGGTTGAAAATTCCTCAAAGTCATTTAAATTGGAAGTAGAAGGGTTCATATGCGCCCCTGAAGCTGGAGATGACTTGGAATTTCACTAAGGCGTTAAAACTTGAAGCATGCACCCTCAAATGTGCCTAGACTTGGAGGGAGCTCGAAATTTTTTACTAAGTGTCAAAACTGGAGGTTGCTTATATGAAATGCGCCTAGACTTAGAGGGGTCTAAATGCGCCCAAGGCCTTGATGAAAGCTTCCCATGCTAAATGCGCCCTTGGGGTAGAAATTTGGCTAAGTCATTTAATTTGGAAGTAGAAGGGTTCATATGCGCCTTACTTTGAAGAGGGATAATAAAAAGTTTCTAAGGCATTAAATTGGATGCTCAACATGTCATATGCGCCTAAGGTGTTGGAATTGAATGTTGACCCATTCAAGTGCGCCCCTCTTTGAAGACAAGAATAACTTAAATTTGACTAAGGCGTGAAAAAGGACCTCTCAAAAATGAAAGCTCCAGGTAGAGAATGCGCCCTCAATTGAAAGTGGACCCATTCAAATGCGCCCTTGAGGAGAAAGCATGTTAGAAATTTTCTAAGTCCCGAAATTAAAAGTTCACCCATGCGCATGCGCCCAAGTGATGAAAATTGAGAGTTGCCTATGAGATTTGCGCCTAGCAAGGCAAGGTGATTGAAAGTGTTAAATGATGAAACTGGAAGCTCCTCCTGTGAAATGTGCCTCAAGCTAGAGGCTTGAAATTGACTAAGTCAAGAAGTTGAAAGCTCCAGGTGATGTATGTGCCCTTGAGGTTCAAATACACTAAGGCGGGCAAGTTGAAAGCTCCAGGTGATGTATGCGCCCTTGAAGTTAGAGACTCAAAGTTTGACTAAAGCACGAATTGGTTGCTCTATGAGTGATATGCGCCCACGAACTTAAATGAGGAGAAAGATTTCAAATTTGACTAAGGCTTTAAAATTGAAAGTTCTACCTGCCAAATGCGCCCCTGAGTTTAGAGTCACGAAATTTGAAGCTAGACTATGGATTTGCGCCTGGCAGTGTGAAGGTTGGAAATTCGAAAGTTTACTAAGGCACGAATTAAAAATTCCTTCAACTTGAAGTGTCAAAATGAAAGCTCAACTTGTCATTTGCGCCCTGAAGGTTAGTGGCTTGAAATTGGCTAAGGCGTGGAATTGAAGGCTCAACATTAGAAATGCACCTCTGAATGATAAATTGAAAGCTCAACTATGATATGTGCCCAACTTCGAAGAGGAGCTTGAAGATTTGCTGGGGCATTTAAGATCTGAAACTTAACACACCCATATGCGCCTGACTGTGAAGAGGTTGGAAAATGTTCTAAGTGTGAAGGACTGAAAGTTGAGAGGTCTAATTACGCCCTTGAAAGAAGATGGAGGAGTTAAAAGATTCTAAGTGTAGAAACTTGGCGGAGACTACCTTGTATGCGCTCTACTTCGAGGAGAATATGAACAAAGTCTCTAAGGCGTGGAAGAATGAAAGAACAACCTAGCATTTATGCCTAGTATAAGAGGGGGAATAGCTTGGAAAATGCCTAAGGGATTCGAATTTGAAAACTCCATAACCCATATGCGCCTAAGCTTGAGGGGTAGAAATTCTCTAAGGCGTGGAGAATTAAGAATTTCGCTAAGTGTTGAAACTTGATGTGGAGGAGATGATATGTGCCCTTGGAGAGTGAAATGACTTGAAACGTTTCTAAGGCGTTAAAAATAAAAGCTAATGGTATAATATGCGCCTACCTTTAAGGAAGAGGTTAAATTTAAATTTTAATGGGGTGTTTGAAGTTGGACTTTGAAGATTGGTAAAAGCATTTAAATTTTCCTAAGGCAACAAGTGAATATTAAATGTTGAGCAAAGAATCAAGTGATGATTTTCGGTGGAAAATATTCAATGACGTTTAAAAAATAAATTAAAAGGCGTTGGGAGTGAAAATAATTTCTCTAGGCAATTAACTGCGAAATTTGCCTAAGTCGGAGAAATTAAATTAATTTAATCGATTTAATTATTTTCCTAAGTATTAAATTAAATTCCCCTTTAAATTTCGACACATAAAATTTTAAAACTCGGATGATTTTAATTATGGGGAATTTGTTTTTGGATTAATTATGGATGGAAAATAAATTATGCCTAGCCATTTTAAAGTGTTGACATCGATTTTTTTTAAGCGCGCTGGTGAAATAAATTAAAATGGCATTTGAATTAAAATTTAATAAGTTAAATATGCCATTTTAAAAAGGCAGTTGAGATTATTTCAAATCAAAGCAAAATGATTTTTTCAAAATCACTGGCAGTCGGGAGGGAAGTTTTAAATTTAATTCGAGGAAAGAATCTCCCTAAATAGCAAATTGCTATGACGACTGCAAGACGACTGGAATATTCCCTTTTAAATTTAGCAAATGCGTAAGTCATGATGAAGAGAATAAATGGCATCTGCTAAAATTAGCACCAACTTTTGGCTATAAAAACTTTGGAGATTTTCATTTTCATCTCACACAATTTGAAGCTGAGATTTATGCTGGTGAATCGAGAGAGGTTGTTGAGTTGTGAGATTTAATATTTTCGAGATTGAAAGTTGCTGAAAGTGTGAGAGTTGTTGAATTCAAGAGGCTTGAATTTATTGAAGTTTTGCGAAGTTGTTGAGATTCAAAGTTGCGAAGTTGCTGAGAGTTGATTTTCTGAGTTGCTGAGTTGCGAGGTTGCTGTGATTCGAAATAAAGTTTGAAGTGTAAGCTGCCGAGGTTAAGCATTTTTAATTCTCCAAGTTGCTGAAGGTAAGTATTCGAAGTTGCTGAGACTTAATATTTTGCTGAAAGTTGAAATGTTTTTCGAAGTTGAAAGTTGAAAAGACTGAAATCATTTAATTATGTTGGAAGTCGAACTCGAAATTGCTTGGGCTTGAAATTTTCTGAAGTTGCTAAATAATCAAATCAGATTTAAAATTGTTGAAGCCTTCGAAGTTGCTGATTTATAACTTTCGAAGTACTGATTTGAGATTGCTGAAACTTTTCGAAGTTGCTGATTTATAACTCTCGAAAAGGCTGATTTGAAAGACTTGCTGATTTGAAACTGTTGAAACCTTGAAACTTGGTGATTTATAACTTTCAAACTTGCTGATTTAAATTCTTCGAAGTTGCTGATTTATAACTTCCGAAGCTATTGATTTAAAAGTTTCTAAAAGCTTGAAGCATTTGTTGAATTTGGGACTGCTGAAGTTAATTTCTTTCCAAGGATTGAAAATTCTTTTGGCTGCAAATTGTTGGAGTTCGAGGTTTTATATTTTCGGAGTTTAAAATTATCGAAATGTGAAGTTGGAGTTTACTGCTGAAACTATTAACTCACATTTATTTATTTTTTGCAGCCAACTCCATTCGCCAGCCGTCTCACATGATTTTTATTTTAAAAGTTTGAAGTGTAATATTTGCTTCTTGTGTTGCAGATGGCCGAAGGACGAAAAGCTGACGTTGCTGGAACAAGCAAGGCTGGAGCCAAGGCTGGGAATAACGAAGCTGTAAAGGAAAACGCCTCCAGGCAGGCGATTATCAAAGGTCTGAAGAAGTCCTTCATTCCGGAGTCGAAGATTGTGTCGAAGTTTGGAAACTTGACGGACACCAACCTTGGGCCTTTCAACCTCGAGGTGTTCATGCGCAGAATGTATGGGCAAGGTGGCAATCTTCCTACAGAAGCTTCGTGCAACATTGTCAAAAGTGGATTATATGCAGCAGCCGGATTCCAACCAGCAGTTCATTGTCCAGAGCTGATCTTGAAATGTGCCAACTTTTACAACTCCGATGATCGGACTATTGTGTCTCCGGATGGTATGATATTGGCCAAATTTGCACTTGACGCAATTGGTGAGGCGTTTGGGATACTGGCTACAGATAATATGTTATATAAATCCAAAGAAAAGGCTGACAAGATGTATGCCACTTCTTTCGAGAAGTGCATGAAGAGGATCAATACCACTTGGATGCGAAAGCCAAAGCCTCCTGCTGCTAGGCTGCCTAAGCAGATAATCTCAGAGGAGCTGAAACAGGAGTACTGCGATATAATTATGTTGCTCAGCAGGGTTAACGGCAGCCCGCAGTCATTTGTGTTCGAGCCATGGATGTTCTTCTACATTAGTGTGGTGTTCGAAGGAAAGGTGCAAGTAAATTGGGCTCAGATGATAAGTGACAACATTGATGAACAGTTCCAGAGTCTTAGGAGAACAAAAACATTCTACATGAGCTCGTATGTTATTTACATGCTTGCTCGAATGACAAAGTATAGAGGGTTGGCATACCAGGAACCAATCGGCTGTGGTTATAATTAGTTCAAGATTCACGAATCCTGTAGACAGTTGCATCTCACGCAAACAGCTGACTTCAAAAGAGTAAATGATGCTTTCACTATGTATATCATAAGGACCCTTCAGCGGAGGTTGCAACAGAGAATATCCGAAGAGGCACAGATGTTGATAGAAGAGTATGGGTGTTGGTTCATCCAATTCCCGAGTTTTACTTATTTAAGGCTGCCGGGGTATGACTCATACGTCCATAAATTACCGAGGTACCCTACCAACAGGATGATACTACTTGAGTTGTCTAGGCAATTGGTGGCCTACGACAAAATCATAAGGAGAAAGAAGAAGGGAGGCTTGCACTTTCCCATTGTGTTGGGAAACTCACTTGAAGAATGCCGTACTTTGCAGGCAGCCAAGGAGGCTAAAGATGAATTGAAGTTCTATAAGTTGACTCTTCATACCAACCGGTAGGATTTCGATCCTCGAGGAAAGATTGGAACAGTGCAAGGTGTGGAGTACAGACACAAAGCTCACTTAGAAGATTTTTGGGCGAACGCTGGAGACGAGGCTGAGATTAGGAAAATAATGTTTTCCAGGTTGCCTCTCAAGTTGATCAGAGAATGTGAAGTGATCCAAGTGCCGGATCAAGTCGATGAGGATGCCAGGATAACTCATCCATATTATGAATCTATAAAGAACACGCCGATCCCACCAGTAGATTGGGCTGAACCGGAGATTGCGGATTTAGACACTTTGTCTATTCCCGTCTTGACTTTCACAAGAGCTTGGGTAGAGGAGCGTGTTGACAGATTGAGGAGAAGGTCGGTTGCCCTCACATATGACCTCATGGGCGATAAAAGGCCACCGGTGTTGGAGAAGAGAAAGAAACAAATTGCCCAGCCTCCGGAGCCACAACCACCGCAAGAAGATCCTGTTCAACCGGAACCTCAGGGATCGGAGGACACGTCATCTACTCGATTGGTGACCCATTCCTCTAGTGTGCGCGAAGTTTCACTATTTGCAGATCAGAGGACTCGAGGGAATGAGGAGCCAGAGGTTGGGGAGGTTAACCAACCAATGCCAAGAGAATTAGATATTCAGAGTGCTAATGTCCCTGAGGGTGCCAATCAGCCAGATGAAGGGGAAGAGACAGAAACGGATACCCACTTTGATTTTTCCTTCGAAGAGGAAGACGTTGGAGCTCATGAAGAGAGCAATCAAAACGTTGAAATAATTGAGCCTCAGCAGAATGTTGCTCGGGAGGAGGTCCGTGAAGTGGAGGCAACTAAAGAGCAGCCCCTTTATCATTTATGACATTCAGCGCAATTGGCTCTCACAGGCGATCAAGAGGGATCAAGAAGATGATGTTGACCTGGCAGTTGAAATGGAGGAGCTTCTAAACAGAACAAGTCTCCTAAAAGGAAGAGGGAAAGGAAGTATACAAGGATGGAGACTAATGAGGCTGGTTCACGCAGCCTCCATATTGCTGTTCCACGGGAAGATCACGATTTAAGTGATGCAATGCCAGAAAATTACATGGTCACCACAATTGAGTTGGGACGTCCCTCCGGAGCACAGGTGGTCGAGGAAGCTAAAAATTCCTTCCAGGCATTGAAGGACAGGCTGGTGAAAAAGGAAGGAAAGTACAAAAGATTGAAGAAGGAGCACAAGGCGTTAGTCGAGTATGTGCAACATCTGGCACATCCAGTTGCTCAAGAGAATCCAGTGGTAGAGCTTCCGCCTGAGCTACCACGAGAGCCAATCAGTGGGATTGAGGAGATAAGGAGAGCTGTACGAGAAGGAGACAAGTGGATAAGCGGTGTGCGCACTGAGGCAGAAAAATTCATGGCCGATCTTGTCTCATCGTTTCAGAGTGCATCTAATATCCTGTCACGCTTGGATGATGTCGAGCAAGCTTGGGGAGACACCCATATTTTTCAAGACAAAACTATTCCTCGCCTTGCTTTTTTGATGCGTGTGCCCACGCAAACTTTGGTGAATGAAGGAGTGATCCAAGCAGGCGACAGGTATGATTTTCGTGGGTGGCATTCGACGGCATTCACTGGAAAGAATTTCTTCGACACGGCAACTGTTGAGTCCACCAGGATCAAAAAGGAAATGAGGAATATTCATGAGAGTATCCTCAACACATTGGAGGCATTGTTCGCCAAGAGGATGGCTCCTGAGGAGGTTGAAATTGACGGATTGAAGGCAAGGTTGCAACCTTTCTTCTCTGAGATGAAGAGGTTCTCTCAACTGGACTTTGAGAACATGTCGACATTTTCAGCGATCATTCAGAGTACGCAGGACTCTATGGAAGCTTGGAGAAAGTCCTGTGATAAGCATGAACAAATGGTGGCTATCCTGGAATATCAGCTAAATCTTACTCCAGCAATTTCTGAGGAGGAGGTTGATGAGGTGCTGGCACGATTCGTAGCATACGCGGTCAGAGAGAAGAACAAGGGAATCCGAGTCATGGACGAGAATCTTCTAGAAGGGTAGTGGGCATTAATTGCTCATGGTGGTCAAGGAGGAATCTGCTATTTTTGGGAGCATTTATGACACCACTCCTCCACCTTCTGGCAGTTTTTAGGGCAAAACTTGTCTAGGGCTAAGGTGGCTCGATCTGAGCCCTCCGTTGTAATTCAATCTGGACCGTCCATTGGGATTGGCCAGCTATAAAAGGGGGAGTCCCCCTCATTTGTAATCTAATAGTCAAAATCAAAAGTAGTCAGCATAGTGGATTTTGAAGCAGAATAGAGAGTAGATACTTTTGAGTTAGAGTAGTTTTCATTGCATTGTTGAAGAAGAAGGGGAATTCTCCCTTTGAGAATTTTGTAAGAAATTGTCACAACGGCTAATCATAATAAAGCATTTCATTGATGGTGAATTCAAACTTTGTTGTGAGTAGTTCGTGAGGTTTCTTCTTCCTTTGACTTCAACTAGGACTTAATTTCATGATAATAGTTTGATGTAAGTGAGCTTCTTTTATCCATACCACTAACAATCTTACTGATGGTAAGCTTGTCTTGCGTGGTCAATTGGAACGCTTTGTACTTAACTTCGATCAGGATTCATGTGTAGTTATGCATCGTTCTGATGGTATTTGCATTATTGAATCGTGATTTGAACATCTTTCTTATCCTTTGAAGATTGCACTTACTTTATCGAGGTTGTCCAATAGGAGGCTAGACAACGTTTGTTTGAAGTTCATTGAAAATTGAGCATAACACCCTTTGCATTTAGGTTAGAATTTAGATTTTCGAAATCTCTGCAGCCATTCAAATTCCGCACACTTTTGGTTAGTTCTAGGAAACTTGCACTCCAAAGCTAAATCATTCACACAAAATCCCTTTCAAAGCATATATTGGTTGTTACTGCACATATTCTGAACAATTGTGTAAGTCCCTCGTAAGAACACAGCAATACACATCAACCAACTGAGGGTGTTCCAAGTATTTCGGAACCTTGGAGTTGAACGTGTGATCTATCTCGCAATCCTAGCACACGGGATACTTTGATCAAGAGAGAACGGAGTAGCCTTCAAACTATTTTGTTCTGCTGTTTGGTGCGGTCACAAAAACCACGTCAACACTACTCAAATCAGAAGGACGAAAAAACCTTGCTAGCTATCACAACAAAAGACGAAATTCACCATCAATGAAAACTCTTTTATTGAGAGTGTTCACAACAATTTCTTACAAAGTTTTCAAAGGAAAAAAATTCCTTCTTCTTCGAACTACTCTATCAATCTACGCTATACTACTTCTAAGCTATCACCTAGCTGTCTCTCTATTCTCTAATGATCTAATGTCTAATTAGTACAAATGAGGGGGGGATGCCCCTTTATATAGCTGGCCAAGTCCAATGGACGACTCAAATTACAATCAAATGAAGGGCTCAGATCGAGCCACATAAGCCGTAACCCTAAAAACTGCCATCACGACGAATGGAGTAATAAATAAGCAATTAATGTCCACCACTTTCAAGAAGATTCTCATCTGGAAACGTGTTCACACTATTCTTCTCCAATTGCAAACGAATTGAGTCAACGCTGCTTCAACTCCTTGGACTAGTACAACAGGCACATTCTCGATCTAAAACTTCAAGGTTGTAACCTCCTTCCTGCTCGACGATGATTTTCCTCCTTGATGTTGTTCTTCGACTTTGAAATTCTTGAGGATCATTTCTAACCTTTGGGCCTTCATCTTTTCCCATCTTGGACTTGATCATCTCTTCCTTGCCACCCGCCTGACTGCATTAGGCGCATATTAGGTCTTCGTGGAGAAACATCCAACACTTAGCCATTTCTTTCAACTTTTCTTCCTTCATGATTTTATCATCTTGGACTATTTGCTTCACTTCTTCAAGTCACCGTGCTCCGGCCTTGGCATTCATCCTGCAAAACAGATAAAGAGAAGAGCATCAGAATGCTTCATAGTATAAATGCATTTCACTTACCTGATTTTCATATTCTGACTCCCAAGGTCTGAGTGATCTCTGGATCTGATAGGGTTCATCCCTTCTTCTAGCACAACTTTTCCTTTAAATTCCTCATGCCTTAGAATATTTCCACATTATCATTCATCCCCTTTAAGGCGAATCTGAAGACTTGAGCTTCCAATTTCATTCCTTAGAGAATTTCACTCATCTTGTACTCCTTGGGCGTACCTCATTTTAACACTTTGAAATCGCCCTGTGAAAATATTGGTTTAATTGCTCCCTTTTCATTTCACTGGCTGAAGCATTCACTTTGATATTTCATCCAACTCTGGCTCAAGAAAATTGTCTTCATCAGGAACTCGATCAAAAATCATCTAGTCATCATTTATTCCTTGCCTTAGAATTTTTTAACTCTTCCCCTTAGAAAATTCATTATTTAAGTGTCCATCAAAAATCTCCATCCTGAAGGCTTCAGTGAACTGTGGAAGACTTTAAAATTTATTCCTCATCGTAGACGTCCAATACCCAAAATAAAATTCCCTTCAGAAAGCGTCGAATTCATGTGTCTCCAAACGAAGGGGTACATTTAATTTTTGAATTTTTAACCTTAGGAAAAATATTTCTCAACCAAATTTATTCTCATCCTTCATATCAGGGCATATTTTCTTCCTCTGCCTTGACACTTAGGAAATTTCCCAACTCATTCCAAAACACTTAGAAAATATTTTCAAACATCATGTTGCCTCCAGCCACCTTGGGCGCATTATGGAGGTGATCCTGCCATTTGCAAACACTTAGAAAATATTTCTTGACTTCCTTCTCATCTTAGGCGCAATTCATGGGTAGAGCATCCATTTTAATTGCCTTGGAGGAACTTCTAACCACCTTGCTAAGATGGGCGCATTTGGAGGCTGGAGAAGAAATTTTCCTTGCCTTAGAAACTTTTATCAACCTCACTTTACCTTGGGCGCTTTTGAGGTGGTTCGCTTCCAATTTCATATGCCTTAGAAAAATTTCAAGCTACCCCTTTGCACTTGAGCGCATTTAACCCTCTTCACTTTCATTTTCCTTGTCTTAGAGAAATTTCTTCAATACTCAATTCTTGTCCCAGGCGCACTTGGAGGTGTCAACTTCTAGTTTCAACGCTTTAGTAACATTTCCTACCCTTCTCAAGGTCCAGGCGCATATAGAGTAGTGAACTTTCAGTTTTGATGCCTTAGAAAAATTTCTAACTCTTTCCATTAGCTTGGGTGCAAATGAGGGGTGCTGTTGTGACCTTTTTCACACATCGCCCCATTGCAAATGGGGACCCCCTAATTTTCGCTTCGTTTCGAACTTTTGGCTTGATTTTGGTTTGTTTTGCTATGTTTCTCTCTCATCTTGTCTATCTGGGGATGTGCCCACCTTTGATCGTAAATTGGGTTTTTGGCCGAGTCTTTAAAATTAGGGTTTGATTCCTTCACGCCAATTTGAATTCAACGAGGTGAATAAATTGAAATCTGAGACTAACGTTGTTGTCAGTGTGCTTCCAGCAAGCTCTTAGCTAAGTTTCATCGAATTTCGGGTACTTACTATTTTTAGTAAGTGTGCAATTACAGGCAATCCTTCAGCATTTTTGAGATTCCGACAGTCACACCGCATTCAGAGCACATCAAGTTACTCGCGTGCAAAATTTGAGCGAAAATGGACAACTTTCTATTTTTAGCAGGTCTAGCTTCCGGAGCAGATTTCAGGGCTTAGATGAAGAATTTTTCAACGCATGTCTGCATATTCCTTCTGGGTTTTTCGAGACCTTCGCGATGGTGTAACATGCAAAATGAGGCGACAACTTTCAGAGTCCAGCCTTCAGAGGCTATTTTTAGGGTTTGCATGTCAGGGTTTTCTTTGCATGTCTGCATATTCCTTATGGGTTTTTCGAGAGCTTCGCAATGATGTGACATGCAAATGGAGATGGTCACTCAGTAAGGAACTCACTATTTTTAGCAGGTGCGTCCCGGCAGCCGCCTCCCAGCACTTCAAAATCACGAGTTGATTGCAATGCAACAGAAACGAAAACAAATGGAGATCATTTGATATGCATGCAGAACAAATTAGGGTTTCCAGCTTCGGGGCCTTAAAAGAAGGGAAAAAAGTCAGAATTTTCGAAAACCGGTGTAAACCACTACGATCAGTATCCTTCAAGCTATCTGCTGGTAAAATTTGAAAGCAAACGGAGAACTTACTATTTATAGTAAGTCATTTTGGAAACAGGCTAAAAATAGCAAATCAGTTGCATGCGTCGATGTCAGCTGGCAGGTCACGTGGTGAGGAGCACGTCATTCAAATTTCAAGTCAATTGGAACTATGGAGGTATCAGAAGCAAGCAGTTACTATTTATACCAAATCACCTTCAGAAATGGGCTAAAAATAGCAGGCCAACTAAAAATAGCAGTGTCAACAGGGTAACGAGGTCGTGAGGATCCAATGTTTGAAATTTCAAGTCATTCTAAGCTCTAGAGATGCAAAATCGAGAGACTTACTATAAATAGTAAGGCACAGGGAAGCTGGCAAAGATGAGAAAAATAGCTAAGTCTGGAACTTTATCCTTCACCACATGAAAAATGCGCCCAGCTTGCCTTTAGGTGTTTGAAAAAGTTTCTAAGGCATTGAAAATCCACCTACCACCTCCAAATGCGCCATCCTTGAGGAGTTGCTAAAATTTTTTCTAAGTCTGAAAGATATCCTCCTGCCTTGGCAAAATGCGCCCTGCTTGATGAGGAAGCAAGGTCTCATGCTTGAAAATTTCTAAGTGTTGATGTTCATCCACCTCCTAGGCCAAAATGCGCCCATGAAGCAGGAAGTCAAAGAAAGTCAACATTCTTCATCCTGCTACCTAGCCAAAATGCGCCCAAGGGAAGCTGATGAAGATTGAAAAATATTCTAAGTTAAAAGTTCGTCCTCCTCACCCCCCTAAATGCACCCATCCTACAGCTATGTGAAAATGCGCCCACTTCCCACTCAAGTCAAAGAAAGTCAAATGTTTTATCCTCCTCCACTGGCAAAATGCGCCCAAGGAAAGAAAGGGTCAAAGAAGTCAAATGTTTTCATCCTTCATGAGGTGCAAAATGCGCCCAAATCAAGGCATGTGAGGACAAAAGCTAAAGCATTGAAAAAGATTCCATCCTTCTCAAGAGCTGAAATGCGCCATGTTTACAAAAGAGGTCAACAAGTCAAAGTTCTAATCCTCCATACATGCTTAGATGCGCCCAAGCAAGGCCAAGTGAAGACAAAATCTAGGAAGCTGAAAAGTCACAAGAGGGCGTGGTAAACATTAATCCTCCACACATGCTAATATGTGCCAGAGGTAAAGGGTGAATAAAATTTCCTAAGGCGTTGAAGGTGGTGAGGTAAAATGCAAGGCGTGGTGAAAATAAAATAAGCTAGGCGTTGGAAGTGGAGATGGAAGATACTACTAGGCGTGGTGAAGTTAAATGTTCCTCATGGTGATGAAGTGTGCCTAAGGTTTAAATGGATAATATTGCAAATGATAAAATTTTCTAAGGCATTAGAAATTGCCAGGTGAAAAATAAGACATGTTAAGTGTGATGTGCTCTCAAGAAAATTTTTCTAGGTGAAGTTGATAAGATTTTCTCGCCAGAGCAAAATGGAAGAAGTCAAATAAAATTTTCTACGGCAAATTTTCAAAATGCAAGGTGATTTAAAATTTCTCTAAGGAAAAATATTTTCTTCCTTAGAAAATACGCCTGGACATGAAGGTGATGAAGTTTTTCTTGAAGCACGAGCAGGATTGCCAGTGATGAAGTCAGAAGATGTTGGCAGTGCAGGAACAATAAAAAATTTCCAAGTCAGAGCAAAGAAATACTTGAGGATCGAAGAACAAGAATAAATTTGATGAAAGAATATTTTCTAAGGTTCAAAATTCAAGAAAATTAAATGAACCCGTTCGTTGGGTACCCATGGATTCGACGAGTTCTGAAGAAAATTCTCTTCTGGGTATTGAAGATCTTCAATAGGGAATGAATTTTAAGGTCTTCCACAGCTTGCCGAGGTTTTTGTGATAAAGATTTCAAATGGGCACCAGGTTGATGAATTTTCCTAAAATTTGAGAAAATTTTATAAGGCAGTGTTGTCCCTCATTTTTGACTTCTTAAAAATTGGGATAACCTATCAAAATTTTGATAGAATTTAAATATTTTCTCTTCTAAGGCATGTTTTACGAGGTGCAAAGGTTAGAAAATTTCAGTTTTGGGTCTATAGTCCTTTTGGCTAACATTTTTCACTCACTCTCGTCCGTTTTCGTGAAATTCTGAGTCATTTTTAGTGTCTTTTTGACCAAATTCGGGTTTTTTTAGGCAACTCAGCAGAATAGGGAAATTTAAGCCTAAAAGCAAAATTGCTAAAACTTCCAAAAGTTCCGAAATTGCTAAAACTTCCAAAAAATCCCGAAATTGCAAAAAGCAAAATTGCTAAAACTTCCAAAAGTTCCGAAATTGCTAAATGTCCAAAAAATCCCGAAATTGCAAAAAGCAAAATTGCTAAAACTTCCAAAAGTTCCGAAATTGCTAAATGTCCAAAAAATCCCGAAATTGCAAAAAGCAAAATTGCTAAAACTTCCAAAAGTTCCGATTTTGCTTAAGTTGTCTAAAAATACCTATTTTTATTAAAATGAAATTGTCAAATGAGCTAAAAGGTCTGATTTCTTCTATTTGACAAAATGTAAAATTGCAATGAGTATCTAAAAACCCGAAATGCAAGTAAAAGGCATTTTTGAAGTTATTTGTTATATTTTTCATTTGCAATGAGTATCTAAAAACCCAAAATGAGTTTTGCAAGTGTTTTTGTGAATTTTGTAGCTTGCTCTTGCTCATATGTACCCCGATTGAAGAGATTTTGGCACGAAGAACACTTGGCAAGGTCTGCAACTTTATTAAATTCCCCATTTTTGCTCTACCATTGCTCCATTTTTGCAGATTTGAGTTTGTTCAAGGCGCCTAGGGTTTTATTTATTTATTTATTTTTCTTTATTTTGGTTTGTAAACTCTTGTTACGGGTATGTTCTTTGTTTCTTTTTATTTTTCTGTTTTTGTTGCTTTAATTCTTTTGTTCTTGGGTTGCCTTTCTATGGAGATTAAGATTGCATATTATAAAAAAATGTATGACTGAAAATGCGTTTTTCCACTTCACACACCCTTCATTCATGTCTCTTTCATACACCATCATACTTCATTCGCCCTTCATTCATAAAAACGTTTTTCTCTCTCTTTCATTCGCCTTTCCATTTCACTTTTCATTCACTTGCCTTCATTTCATATTCATTTGCCATTACCATTTTTCTTCATCATCATTATCATTTTCTACAAAAATGATGCCCTTGGCTGAAAATCGGGTTTTCATAATCTGATTACAAGTAGGAGATTTTGACTAAGGTTACAAGTTAAAATGATAAACTTGCAATGACCTCTTATTTTTCCTACCTTGCACTTTTACTTGCAATGGCTTCCAAAAATCCCGATTACATTATACCTTACTTGCTGTCAGCCTTCCAAAACCCGAAATTCACTTGTGAGCCCATTTTTGCATCAAATTATCCCTTCCCTTGTCAGTCTTGTTTACACATATGATCTATCAAACCAATAAATCAAGGCATGGGCATTGTTTTATAACAATTTCTTCTTGAATAAGGTGTTATGGGTTCTTCATCAGTGAACAAAAGAAGAAGAGATACAACAATAATTCATGGAGCAGCTCGAAGGTCAATAATCCTCATGAAATCATCTAGGGACAAAGTGAATCAAGCATGGAAAAAGGACGTAACGAAGAGAAGAACTTCCTAAAGAAATGGTACTACTCCAAGCCTGTGATAAGGTTGAAGTTCGCCAAGGACACAAAGATCATTAAGAATGCAAATTCTCGTTCCAAGTTCGAGATCTCTTCACTTCACTTGAATACTTCAAGTTCTAAAATCCTGAAGCAGCATGAAGATCATCGCAGATGAAGGATGATGTAGTTAGAGTCGTGTCTTGGACACTTAAAATAATTTCAATTATGTATTTTACTTTCGACAAAAGTATATGTAAAAACAAGTTTTGCAATTGCAAGTGTTCTTTCCTTGCAGTTTTGGAAAATGTAATTACATGTAAGTTCTTACAAAACAAATCACAATTTGGATTGTAATTTTGAATAAGTCAATTGTAATTAGTTATCGGTTGAGATATTTTCTCAAGTTTGTTGAGATCCTCCCACCTTTTTCTCCAGACCTCTCTCCTATAAATACTTGAGAGGGTCTATTGTAATCCTTGTTCTTTTTAGCAAGCAAGAAAACTCTGCAGAATTTTGTACTCATAAAGTCTTTGAGCTTTATAGTTGATAATTGTGAATTTTCAAGTAATATCAAGAAGTTAGAATTTCAGACTTTGAGCTGAATTCTCATTTTGCATCCTTCATGTTCTTATGTCATTTTGGAGCATCATTTTGTAACTACTTGAGAATTGTGGAATATTGCTGAAGAGAGATTCAATTTAAATATCTGTAGTCTTTGTGCTATAAATGTGAAGATTGAATTCATAGTTAGTATTAGAAATTAAGAAAAATTGCAAGTCTTTGTACTCGTGACGATTCTCATTTAGAGTAATCAAAAGATACATCGTAGTTACAAACTTTGTGATGTTTTATGTTGTATATTTTCATTAAGTAATCATTCTGAAAAGGGTAGATAGGATCTCATTCCTCAAGACTTTGTGCTTATTGGTTGTTTTCCCGTCCCGGAGGAAGTAACGGAAGTCTTTGTGCTTTCAGGAAACTTTATTTCCTCTTTCTTGATTTCACTGCATAGCTGCTGTAATAAGTTTTATCAACATGTGCTATTTCTTTTCTGTGAAGAGAAAAGAACATAATCTTTTCTGAAATAAGAGGAACGATTGCTGTCCTACCCATATTTAGTTTTATTTAGTTAAAGGGGGAGCCTTCCCTTAATTAGGAGAGTTTAATCTCACGTGCTGTGATTGAAACCACAATTTTGTATGCTTTCACAAGAATACAAAATTTTCAACCAACAGGCAGGGAAGAAAATGTGTTTTCAAGATAAAAATATGCCTTGGCGGACGAATTTGAAATTGAGTGCCTAGATAATTTTTGATCAAATTCCTGATGAAAGCATTTTTCTCGAGTCTGAGTTGGATGAAATATCAGAAGTGAAGTACGCCCAGGCAAAAGACAAGATGGGTTGAAAATTTGGCCAAGGCATGAAGAATTTGAATGCGAAGTTGGCTAAGGAGGACGATGAACGCTTGGAAGTTAAAGTGTGAAAATCAGGTAAGTAAAGTGATTTTATATTATAAAGTGTTCTAATACCCTTCTCCTTGCTTGTTTTGCAGGAGGAACGTCGAGACCAAGTGGTGATGACTTAGAGTGATGAAGCAAGTGATTCAAGACGACATCTCAATCTCGAAGGAAGGAAGTTGCAAGAAAATGGCTAAGTGTTGAGACTTAGTATCACTCAAGTGACAAAGAATGGAAGCTCGAGCAAAGTTGAAGAACAACGTCAAGAAGAAGATCAAGGGCAGCTGAACTCCAAATTCTATCGAATTTATTTATCTGAGGAGGCAATCTTAGAGACTCTTTTACCCTCCTCCAAGCGATCAATAGAATTGGCTGAACGCGAACAACGGAGCAGTGTGAACACATTTCAAGGCTTGAATCTTCTAGAAGATGATGGACATTATGGCTCATTTATTACCCCACTCCTCTTGATGGCAGTTTTTAGGGCGAATCTTGTTTAGGGCTGAGGTGGCACAATCTGGGCCATCCAGCCGATTATAATCTGAGCCATCCGTTGGACTTGGCCAGCTATATAAAGGGGGAGTCCCCCTCATTTGTATCTCATTAGAAATTAGAGGTAGAAGTTGAATCAGAGTAGAATTAGAGTAGAGGGACAACTTAGAAGTAGCTTAGTATAGATTGATAGTATAGTTTGAAGAAGAGGGAAAGTTTTCCCTTTGAAAACTTTGTAAGAAATTGTTGTGAACACTCTCTCAATAAAAGAGTTTTTCATTGATGGTGAATTTCATCTTTGTTGTGAGTAGCTAGCAAGGTTTCTTCGTCCTTCCGATTCAAATGGTAGCGTAAAATAGTTCTAAGTAATATAATTTTCATTCCATGCAAGTAGATGTTAGCTGTGGAATGTGGTGTTTGATCTAAGCAACTTCGTCTATCCATACCATTAGTGTATTTGCTGATGGTGAATGCGCGTTATGTGGTCAACTGGAAACGTTTGGGCCTATCTTCAATCACAGTTTGAATGGTGGTATGCATCGTTGTGATGGTATCTTCATGTCAAATGGTGGTTTGAACATCTTTAGTCATCTCCCCTGAAGATTGCACCGACTCCATGGAAGCTCTCCGATGCGAGGCAAAGCGAAGTCCGGTTAGAAGTTTGCTGAAGTTGAGCTCCATATCCCACGCCTTAGAATAGATTTAGACTCTCTAAACCCTGCAACCACTTTAAATTCAGTACTTTCTGGTTAGAATAGGAAACTCGCGTTTCATAGACAAATATTTCGAGCATTTGAATTCCTTTCTCCACTGCTGAACAATTCCGTAAGTCCCCTTGAAATACCAGCAAATCACATCGAGCCAACTGAGCCTATTCGCACTGAAAGAACCTTGGAGTTGAATGCACGAACTCTCTCGCAATCTTAGCGTGCTGGATACTTTGATCAAGAGAGGATAGGGTAGCCGTTGGTGACTTTATTCTGCGTTGGTGCGGTCACGAAAAACACATCAACAGGTCCTACTTCAAGTTTTAAATGCCTTAGAAATTTTCAATATTCTTGTCTTCAAGGTTGGGCGCATTTGGGAGCTTCTACTTTCATTTTGTGAAACTTAGAATATTTTCCAATGCTTCTCATCTTCCATTCTCCCTCAAGGGTGCATTTAGGGGTGGTGTTGTGACCTTTTCACACATTGTCCCATTGCAAATGGGGACCTTTTGTTTTTTCTTTTTTTTTTCTTTCTTTTTTTGCCTTGGCGTCGCAATTGCTAATCACCAGTCTTTTTACAATGAGGAGTTTGAGTTTTGAATGGTCAGCCGAGTCAAGTTGAAGAAATTGAGCCTAGATCACTGTGCAAACATCATCATCATCCTTAGGAGGCCCGAGGGACGAAGATCGACTGTCGTTTCAGTCAATTCTGACATCTCCTACTTTTTGGGGATTGGCCCTCCGGACCCCCTATTTTTTAGGGACCTCATTTTTGGCATTTTTGGCCTATTCTGGACTTCCTATTTTTTAGGGGCTATTTTTGGAAAGTTCCTATTTTTGGAAGGGGCCTGAATTTCGAAAATCCACTTAGAAGTTCCAAAAACTCAACACAACTCTCAGAAAATCGATTTGAAAATTTTATGAATTCATGGTGAAAATTATGAAAAACGTTAAAAATATGGAAAAATAAGTCAAGAAATCATCAGAAAATTGGTAAAAGTCTGAGAAATTCATGAAGAAATCTGAAAAATCAAGGATAAATCTGAGAAATCATGGCAAGAATTCATGGAGGCATGAAAAGAAGACTGAGATACACAACCAGCATGGAGAAAAATGAGTAAAGTTAATGTCAAAAGAGCTTCAGCCAGAAGAAACAATGGCACAAGATCATGCTAAGTCCGCCCAACAGTATATAAGCAATGGCCTGATGGTATGTGAAGTCCGCCCTTGGAAACAAAGAATGGCATGGCTGAAGGTGAAGTCCGCCCAGCCTTGGACAAATGGAAATGGCATAAACTATGTGAAGTTCGCCCAGCTGATGGCTTGAAGCCAAGTAAAGTCCGCCCTCAAGAAGAAAGAATGGCATGGGGAGGTAAGAAGTCCGCCTAAAGTATGGATGGCATAAAAATTTGCTAAGTCCGCCCAGCCACATGGAAGATGGCACAAACATAGGCCAAGTCCGCCCTTGAAGAAGATGAAAGTGGCATGAAAAGAGATGAAGTCCGCTCCAAGATGGCAAGGAAATGAAGGAAGTCCGCTCTAAGGAAGTGGCTTGAGACTAAGCTAAGTCCGCCATATGGAAAAGATGAAGTGGCTAAAGCATAGGCAAGGAAAAATTGAATGGCCTAAACATAAGCAAAGTCTGCCATAGGCATTTGGAGATGGCTTAGTAATGAATGAAGTCCGCCACATCAAAGAGAAGATAAAAAATTAAAATTTTGCCTAAATATGGACTTTGGAAAATTAAAAAATATGCTTGGCCTTGAGAAAATTCGCCATACTTGGAGAAATATTTTTCTAAGTCTAAAACATTTTGCCAAATGGCTTAGGAAGATGGAAAGAAAATTTTGCCAGAGACTTAGGACGGAAAGAAAATTATGGTGAAATAAAATGGACGGAAAGAAAATTATGGCGAAATAAAATGGATGGAAAGAAAATTATGGCAAAGTGAAATTGGAAAGAAATTTTTTTGCCTAAGGCATTGGCAAGAAAAATTTTGGAAAATCAAATTTGCCTTAAATAAAAGAAAATAAATGCCATAAAATGAAGGGGTTGAAAACAACACATAAAATAATTATTTTAATTATTTATTTTTCAACACCCCAAAGAGATAACCAAAAGAAAATCACCTTTGCCATATGGAAGACTTGATAAGAGGTCCGACCTCAAGAGAGAGACATGGAGAATTTGACATGAGGTCCTCCAACATTTGAAGATAGATGGAAAAAGACTCTCAAAGTCCGCCATGGAAAAGTGTTCACCAAGCCCAACTTGTAGAGAGAGTATGGCAAACAATGAGAAGTCCGATTTCGGGAGATAGAAATGAAGAGTTAAATATGAAATATGCTCGTGCCAAGATGAAAATGACGAAGAGATATGAAGTTTGCTTTAAATTCGAAACAAAATTCACTTTGATATCAAGAGAGAGAGTGTTAAAAAAAATTCAGCACGAGGCCAGATTTCAGGAGAGAGAAAATGAAATTCTTCATCCAACATTGGGATTAATGAATAATTTTTGCCATGGCTAAATTTAAAAATAAAATAAAGATAAAATCAAATAAATTAGCCATTTTGGAGAAAATCAAAAGCTTGAAAATGAAATTTATAAAAATCTTTCAAAGCTTATCCTGAAAAGTTATCTTTAGGAGAGAGAAAGTCTGAAATAAATTTGTTTTATTTTACTGCAAGTGGACGACTACACAAGGCGAATCTTCAAAGAGGGAAATGGCAAAGAAAGTGTAAAGTCCGACTTGAAGGGAGATGAAAGAAAACTTGGGGAGTCCACCCTTGCACATGGCAAGACCAACAAGAAGTCCGCCAAGAATTTGGCATCATGAAGACAAGGACATGCACATCGTCAAGTACATCCAACTTACACAAGCCAAATTCAAAATTGAAGACAAATCCACCGGCGAAGTTTATTTGTGCACGAAAAATGGCCAGAATCTTGAAGGTGTTACAGAATGAAATTGAATAGCCAAATGTTGGCTAAGTATGGGAAAGTTCCAATTTCCTCCATTGTAGCAAAAGCACAGGGGAGTTCCTCTCCAAATTCAAGGCACTTGAAGGAATTCCAAAGCAATCCGGGAAGAAAGGCTTAATAACTTCAAGTCTAAACAGGTGCTCCAAGGCGAGGTGAGAAGAAGCCAAAGTCATCCAAGA
>VDFB02036865.1:55479-107669 GCA_007258455.2 Sequoia sempervirens | reverse complement strand
TCCCTTTTGGAAGTTGAAGTGATTTGACTTCTTGGAATTCAAAGTGTTTCATTTTCCATTTGAAGCTTATTTATTGAGGCCTTGCTCATTCATTCTCATCTTTAGAAAATATTGTAAAGTTATGCTGCTGAATTGATTTCAGAAACTGGCTAAGGGGAAGCTTAGCAATTTTACTCCAATCTTCGGGCCTAAAACTATGGTTCCCTAGATGGTTGATTGAGAGTGTGCTTATCTAGAAGTACATATTGAGCTTCAAAGTTGAAGAATTTGGTAATATTTTCTAGTTTGTGTTTGCTAGTTATTTCATGGTTGAAGGAGGTTTTTATATATAGCTCTTGGTGTGATTTTTATTTTGTTATGGGTATTTGCTTATTTGATTTCTAGACTAATGGCGACCATCTTTGGAGAAATTCATAATTTAATTTGAAGTGTGTGATTTTAGCAAGAGAAATCGCCCCTCTAGAAGGTCATACCATCTTATTAGGGCATTTGAATTTTTTCCAAATGAAATATTGAGTTTTGATGCAATTTTAGGGAATGATATTGGGCACCATCCTCTTAGAAAGATTTTGAAAATTACTTCAACTTATTTGAAGGTATTTTGAAGGTGTTATGAGCATTTTTGTATGTTTACAGTTTGCTGGTTCAAAATTACAATTTGCAGATTTTTATATCAGTTTGCTTCAGTTTTCTGATTTGGTTTCAAGCTTCAATAATTGAAATATTATTAAGTGGGAAAATCATCCTTTTCATTGTGCTTTGTAAAGATTGCAATAACACTTGAAAATTGCAGTTGTGTGTTCATTGTAAGACTGTAAACAGTAGTATTGTTCTAGTCATTTAAATTGTTGCATATTTAGTGTTAAATTTCATACAATTGTAACCCTTGGATGGTTTACCACCAATGTGGAGAAAGAGCAAATTATTAATCTCTCATTATCACTTAGCGAAAGAGTAAAGCTGAGGAATTCCTTGTTAAGTGGATGCGGGTCAAGGACCAGATTGTTTTGAATTGTAATGTTTTCCCAACTAATTAAGTGGTAGCGTGGAAATTCTTGGCTGGTTCACCACCTAATGGCCCTTGTCGGTTAATTCAAATTTCAGTTTGAAGTTTAGTTTGCTCCATACATATGCTATCACCTCGCCTTCTAAAAAGGATCTTGGTGAACATTCTTGGCTTTGAGCTCATTTTAGTTTGGTATCTTTTGGAAGTAATGCTAATCAATTGGCATAGTGTTGGTTTGTGTTGTAAAAATTCAAGCGAAAAAAAATTAGTTGTAGCATATTCCGGTGGTATCGGTAGTTCACATAAATCTGTTGGGAGAACAGAAAAATTAGTGTTGCCACAATGGACTTCATTAGGTATGCTAAACAGTTCAAGAGAGAATGTGAACATGATGCTTTCGTATTCCATGCAGAATATCACAGCATGATAGATGAGTTTAAGAACGATGTGTCTTTTGACACATATTTGAATTGTGTGGTAGCTATGAAACCTGGAAAATTGGGTGTGGTCAACTACATCAAGAAAAAAATTAAAAGAGAAGCAGAACTTGCCATGGTTGAAGAATCAAGAAAGGAAGAAGCAAAAGTATCTGTTTGTGGCTTGCAGCCTACATGTAAGCAAATTGAAAAGGAAAATCAGTCAACTAGTGTTGAAGAAGACACAAACAAGGTGCACATTTTGCCTCAAAATGATAGGGTGCTTGACGAAGATACCTTGGCAAATGAGGAGATTAAGTTAGAGTCCCAAAATACACCCATAGACTTGCATGAGATGGGAAATATTGAAGATTGTTTTGGTAAAAAGAGCATAACAACAGTCTTGAGTCCTAATGAGGATTCATCCGATGAAGAGCTTGAGACAAATGACTTCACAGAAGATTCCGGTTGTACCAATGTGCGGGTTGAGTTCGCTAAAGAAGAACAAATTGAAGGAAATGCTAGTGATTTCATTGAATCAGCCTATGACCACCTTCATGTTGATAATGTTTATGATGATTCGGTTGAGTTTAGATCGAATCATGTTGAAGATTTGGTGATGGATAATTCTCCACTTGTTGCTGACCCAAATTTCCAAAGGATTCCATATGAAGAAATTATGACAAGTGACCAAGAAGACTTCTTTGGTATGCATGTGGATGCTAATGATAAAATCAGCAACACATCTACTCATGATAGTTCCATTAAAGAAAAGAATGATAAAATATTCAAAGCAGCCAGCTTTGATGATTCTTTATTTCAATACAATTATAGTGACTTGGGTGGTGTTGTGACCTTTTCACCCACATCAGCCCATTACAAAGATAAGGGACCCTTAGTTTTTGCTTTTGGTTTGCCTTGGCGTCGCAAATGCTTATCACCGGTTTTTTTGCAATGAGGTTTAAGTTTTTGGAATGGTCACGAGTCAAGCAAGAAATTTTAGCACGGATCATTACCGCGATCATCATCGCTTAGGAGGCCCGAGGAGATGAGATCGTTATCGTTTCGATCGAATTGACACCTCCCTACTTTTTAGGAGGTTTTCACTTTGGCCCCTATTTTAGGACCTGTGGATTTTTTGGCACTTAGGGCGATGCAGAATCCTATTTTTTAGGGTCTATTTTAGAAAGTTACTATTTTGGGAAAATTTCTATTTTTGGAAAGTTTCTATTTTTGGAAGGGGCTCGAATTTCGAAAATCCACTCGGAAGTTTGGAAAACTCAACAGAACTCTCAGAAAATCGATTTGAAAATTTGGTGAATTCATGGTGAAAATTCTGAAAAACGTTAGAAAATCTGGAAAAATCAGTGGAAAAATCAGAGAAAAATGGTGAATAGTCTGCAAAAATCAGTCAAGAAGTCATGGGGAATAGTAAAAAATCTGAGAAATTCATGAAGAAATCTGGAAATTCATGGAGGAGACTGAAATTCATGATGAATTTTCCTAAGTATGGAGTCCAACCAGCATGAAGAAGGAAGAAGTTAATGTCAAAAAGCTTCAGCCAAATAAAGGCAATGGCATGGCTAAGGGGGAAGTCCGCCCAGCCTTGGACAAATAAGATGGCAAGCCATAAGGTGAAGTCCGCTCCAAGATGGCAAGCCATAAGATGAAGTCCGCTCCAAGATGGCATGGCAATAAGCCAAGTCCGCCCAGCTTTGGAAGATGTTGAAATGGCGTGATTGGAAGTGAAGTCCGCCCAGCCTTGGACAAATGGAATGGCTTGAAGTTGAAGGAAGTCCACTCCAAAGTGGCATGAAAATAAATGAAGTCCGCCCTTAGCCAAAATGTGAAGTGGCATGGAAACAAGTTAAGTCCGCCATGGAATGGCAAGACATAAGGTGAAGTCCGCCTTGAAATGGCACAAGGTCATGCCAAGTCCGCCCTTGGACAAATTATGCAATGGCATGAGAATGAAGGAAGTCCGCTCTAAGGAAGTGGCTTGAGACTAAGCTAAGTCCGCCATATGGAAAAGATGAAGTGGCTAAAGCATAGGCAAGGAAAAATTGAATGGCCTAAACATAAGCAAAGTCCGCCATAGGCATTTGGAGATGGCTTAGTAATGAATGAAGTCCGCCACATCAAAGAGAAGATAAAAAATTAAAATTTTGCCCAAGTGTGGACGTTGGAGAATTAAAAATATGCTTGGCCTTGAGAAAATTCGCCATACTTGGAGAAATATTTTTTTTAAAATCTAAAACATTTTCCCAAATGGCTTAGGAAGATGGAAAGAAAATTTTGCCAATGACTTAGGATGGAAAGAAAATTATGGCAAAATGAAATTGGATGGAAAGAAAATTATGGCAAAGTGAAATTGGAAAGAAAATTTTTTGCCTAAGGCATTGGCAAGAAAAATTTTGGAAAATCAAATTTGCCTTAAATAAAAGAAAATAAATGCCATAAAATGAAGGGGTTGAAAATAACACATAAAATAATTATTTTAATTATTTATTTTTCAACACCCCAAAGAGATAACCAAAAGAAAATCACCTTTGCCATATGGAAGACTTGATAAGAGGTCCGACCTCAAGAGAGAGACATGGAGAATTTGACATGAAGTCCTCCAACATTTGAAGATAGATGGAAAAGACTCTCAAAGTCCGCCATGGAAAAGTGTTCACCAAGCCCAACTTGTAGAGAGAGAGTATGGCAAACAATGAGAAGTCTGATTTCGGGAGATAGAAATAAAGAGTTAAATGTGAAATATGCTCGTGCCAAGATGAAAATGACGAAGAGAGTATGAAGTTTGCTTTAAATTCGAAACAAAATTCACTTTGATATTAGGAGAGAGAGTGTTAAAAAAAATTCAGCACGAGGCCAGATTTCAGGAGAGAGAAGATGAAAATCTTCATCCAACATTGGGATTAATGAACAATTTTTGCCATGGCTAAATTTAAAAATAAAATAAAGATAAAATCAAATAAATTAGCCATTTTGGAGAATGAAATTATAAAAATCTTTCAAAGCTTATCCTGAAAAGTTATCTTTTTTACTGCAGGTGGATGACTACACAAGGCGAATCTTCAAAGAAGAAAATGGCAAAGAAAGTGTAAAATCCGACTTGAAGGGAGATGAAAGAAAGACTTGGGAGTCCACCCTTGCACATGGCAAGACCAACAGGAAGTCCGCCAAGAATTTGGCATCATGAAGACAACGGCAGGCACATCATCAAGTACATCCAACCTACACAAGCCAAATTCAAAATTGAAGACAAATCCACCGACAAAGTTTATTTGTGCACGAAAATGACCAGAATCTTGAAGGTGTTACAGAATGAAATTGAATAGCCAAATTTTGGCTAAGTATGGGAAAGTTCCAATTTCCTCCATTGTGGAAAAAGCACAGGGGAGTTCCTCTCCAAATTCAAGGCACTTGAAGGAATTCCAAAGCAATTCCGGAAGAAAGACTTAATAACTTCAAGTCTAAACAGGTGCTCCAAGGCGAGGTCAGAAGAAGAAGCCAAAGTCATCCAAGATCAAAGCACAAAGGATAAAGTCATCGGCAAGGAAAATATTCTAAGGAACAACACCAAAGTGACCAAGGAAGACATCCAGCACGCTGAGGTGGAGCCTCGTCATCTTCCAACCAATCAAATTGTTCCAAATCAACATGCAACAACTTTCTATTTTATCTGTTGGTTCATATTTAGCAAAAAGGACAAGTGTCCTCGAATGTAATTTTCTCATTGGTCGAGGAGTTGTTAGTTGTAAGAAACCCTAATTAGGGTTTTATTTTGTAATCTCGGCCGTTGATCCTAAATCAATCTTGGCCATTGAATTGTAATTGGGGAGCCTATAAATTGAGCTCACCCCTCATTTGTAAGATAGATGGGAGCATGTTGCAAAGCATGTTGAGATAAGCAATTGTTGTAAGACTACCAAAGTAATAAGTAATGCATGCATTGTTCTGATGGTGATTACTTCTCTTATTTTGGAGTTGTCATGGTTCTTATCCCTCATCATAGTTTAGATTTTATTTCATGTATGTTAGATGAATGCAAGATTTGATAAGTATTGATTTATGGTGAAACGTTTTGCTCATACTTTCTTTGAATGGATGATTTTCATTCAATGCGTAAAGTTAGCCTGAGCTTTATTGTGGATGCTTAACTTCTGTTTGAGTAAATATTGTTCGATTGGAAGGTAGTTATTCATGGAACGAAAATCATAAGCACATTTCCTTGAAGATTGCACTGGCTTTGCGTAGTTGGCGCGATTTCTGCGTGGCGAATGTAGGAACTCTAACAAGTCTGCTCCGAAAACTCAAATTTGGCCTTCTAACATTCCGTCGAGTAGTTGGCATGCAAGGTTTGAGTTCTGATTTTTTGAGTGTATATGTGTTTGTTTTGTTTTCTTTTGAATGATTCACAATTTTCATAACATATACCAATACATAGAAATGATAACCAATATCGTGCGTAAATAGATAATGAACATTCAACCCTTCAAAATGATTTTATTGCCACTACATCAGGTCTGATAACAACTTTCCAATGTAGCTATACAACAAATGCACATTTCACAAACATATAGCATGCAATCTCCTTCCACTCATTTTATTGACTGTAAATGCAGCTTATTACCATGTCAATTGAATCATATTGAACATCAAAGCACTGAGATTAATGCAATGATTAAGAAGACTTTTCATGACTCATGAAAGACTATAGCAGCACCGTTTACTCTCAAAACTTCAAAAGACAGTGATCAAATCTTAACATTAAGTTCTAATAGAACATTTCAACATATTGCCTGTCTAATCGATACAAATATTGATATTCTCATTTCATGGCAGACTTAGGAATGTTCAGAAATACAAAAGGAATATATTAGATCAGACCCTTACCACTTAAAATGAATGACTGAAGGACTGATCTTTTCATGAACAAGACTCACAGATTACCACAGTAGTTGTTGCTTAGATTTGTAGCAGATTATGCAGCTAAAGTCATCCACTATGCATAAGGAAATTTGTATTTAACTTTCTGATCTGGAAATGAACACTTGTCAATATGATTAGAGGCTCAAGCTGCTGTAGAACAGGTTCCAGAACATGTGCATCCTCATACCAAACCTGTCCTTCTTCAGTCACCACTCTACAGGCTGAATTAAGCCTTCTAAACTCCAACGTAGTCTCAGTCTAAAAACCCACAGCTGCATGTCACTGTAGCGATCATTGTACGCGGGTACTGTTCATGTCGCACTGTAGCACGACACTGTTCACGCGCACTGTAGCGCGGGTACTGTAGCAACACATTAAATAGCTTGAAACCTATTTGATAATGGCTGCCAATGAATAACTTAGGTCTGCAATAGATATACCTTTAAACTGCCTAAAACCCTATGTTGATTTTTCACCTGTAAGCTCCAAATGGACTCCTAAATGAAGCCCTCTCAAGCAATAATATCAGCTGGTATTGCACAGCCTCAAAATTGCACTAACACTGAAGAGTTTTTGTTCTCCAATGAGGAAATGGCAGAAAACCCTAATTGGTTTCCTCTCCAAGCACGAACTCGAAAGACACAATTTAATATTCTCAAAAAAACATAATGAATTCGAATGCCTTTGATGCCCTTTTATAATTCTTCAAGAAGGTCGACCTCTTAAGCTGCTTTTAATCCTCTTTTGAAATCCACTTTAGGTTTTTAATAAAACTTTATAATATCTGTCTAACCTTGGGTGTCCAAAATAATGATATAAAAATATACTTTAAGTGATTTAAATTGAGGGTCATGGCCTCATCGGAAATAAAGTACACTTTTAATTTATAATTTAACTTCATAATATTTAATTATCATTAAAGTACCTTTAATGATAATTAATCATTAATCATTTAATATTTTGCCCATCCAACCAAATAAGAGGTCAACACTGCATCTGAGACCTGTTCAGGTGCCTTACTAAATTTAGTAACCTTGACGCCCCTAAAATGGTGACTTACTATAAATAGTAAGTATGAAGAACTGAGTCAAACGAAGGCCAAACTAAACCCATATTGAGCTCTGAAGGAGAAAAACACCCTGATTACTGCCACGAAGGACCCTCTAACTATCAGTGTTAGCCTATGAGGGTCAATTGATAGGATAATCCTTACGAACTCTGATGCTCGGAAAATGGGGACATTATAGTCCGCCCTCCCTAAAATTGCTTGTCCCCAAGCAATCTCCACTGCAAAGAAACTCCAATCCTTGGGAGGCCCAAAAGAAGAATTGTGAAATGTCCCACACATCCCTAACTGACTCCTGTAGCACCAACATAAACATAGTTGCGCAAAATATCCCTGGATCCCAAACCCGGAATGGAAGTCTGCCAAGCCTAATACCCTCTGACTTCCTCTGCGCTACTCTGACCTCAACTTCACCATGCCAGAAGTGGTGAAGCAATCCATTGGGACCCATCCAAAACACAGTACCAATCTTGTCGCCACCTGGATCCCAACATAATCTGTACACACATCCAACCATACTGTGGGAATATGAACATCGGAAAGTATTTGTATCACAACAACTATCTCCATCCTTTGCTAGACTCCCATGGATGTGTTGACTAACCAAACCATCATGTCCACTAGCATCGTAATCACCCTGTAACCATGTATCCGTATGAAACCACTGTGACACTAAAGTAGCAACCCCTGTCGGGTACATCTCATCAAGACGGATAACTGATTGCTGCCCTTGCAAATAATCTCCTGTAAATAACTGAGTCGGGTACTTGCAGCTGCTAATCCCATCTTCGGAAGATGGTAACTCTGCACACAGTATTGGGCTACTCCCCTCAACTACACCCAAAGAAAAATCCTGTGCATAAGGATTGTGCATCAAATACAGATCATGTACTAGTGGATCAAAAGTAAAACTATAGGCACTCCTCACTAAGTACACACTGCAAAACTCCTTTGTGATCTCTGTTTGGAATTTCGATGCACTAGGAAAATTCCAAACACTGCGATTATCGCTTAATCCTGAACTGGTTTTAGGAGTGTTATTGGCTTCCAACTTGAAGAGTGGATTAGCATAGGTCGAACCACCATCCAACTCAAATAACGGATTATTCACAAATTGCACAATCATTCTATTATGATTTGAATCATCCACCGCTGAGCCCCCGGAACAGTAGATTAAATCATACTCCTGAATTGGTTCATCAAGCGACCAATCATGATCAACTGCATGGGATGAAATAACTGATTTGCTTCCAGAAAAGGGAAACAAATCATCATGAGAACCGATCTCCCACTTGAATGGTATTCTGCCTACCTCCTGTGAAGAACATGGAGTAGTGTCGAGAGTTGTCACACAACTCTTCAATGAATCAACTATTATGTTGCAAGAGCTAACAATAATCGCCCCTGCAACACCTGTCATGGGAGTAACCTCAGGAGAACTAGGTGTAACATGTGGTTCCCTACAACTTTCAACCAATGCACTCGTCCCATCTGTATCGACTGCTCCTATAACCATGATGGATGTAACCACATCCTCACTACAACCCGTGCATATATGATCCTCACTGACTGCCACTGTATGTAATTGTACTATATCTGTAGCTAGTCGAGACTGTGCCAAACTTAACTCCACGGTAAGCTTGTCCAACTGTGACTAAGACTCCTAAAGGGCCAATTGGGTGCTCTGCAACGAGTCCATAGTCACCTCAAGCTCATGAGTGAGCTCGTTGACCTCCTCCTCCTTCCCCTTCAATGCATCATAACAAATGCAATCCCACTCGAGAAGAAAATCCCTGTCCGCAAGTAGTTTTAGGTAATTTTGTTTCATCATTCCAATTGCTTCTCGAAGTGCATGTATCTCTGCAAGGGAAAAACCACTATCACCATGCTCATCTGTCAAAGGAGTACTCCAACCATAGGTAGCCAACATCTGACGAGCAACATCAAAATGCTCAATGGTTGTGGCAATCATATTGTCATTCACTTTTAGTTGCCCAACCAAATGATGAGGATTCTGTAGCTTATGACCCCCATACAAGTTTTCCGGTTCACAATATGCACTATGATATGAGGCTGATTCGTCATCACTCACTACATGATAAGCAGCATCATGTGTGCTTTCATCCATGCACACCTCAACATCTAAGGTACTGTTGCTTTGTACCTCAAAGGATGGCTCAATTGATAAGGTAGAAGTTGCTGGTATGACAGTATCTTCACACACTTCCACTCCCAAGGTAACTGCATGCCCATCCAAAGCACGATCCTGGGATTCCATATCAACATATGAATCTTCTAGCTTGTTTTCAAAGGTCTGATCTGGAAAATCAGACTCACCATGACATGAATCCCCAACATACAATGCATCATTAGTACCCAATTCCTGAGTACTTTCATGTGACAATTCAATAGGATCATTTTGCACATGTGAAAACACTGTTGTCTCATGCAAAGTTTCATCATTGCTGCTATGAAAATCAGAAGTAGCCTCCATAGTAGAAACTTCTTGAGTCACCTTTTGCAAGGACGATGTAGATAAATCATTACCCAAAGCTGTGCTAGTGTCTTCTTGAATTAAATCAGCATGTCTATCAAATTCATCATATAAATTTCTGCATACTTCATAGGAATTTGAAGATACCAAATCATTCTGATGAAGAGTTGTATCATCTTTATATGTAGATTCTCTATCCATTTCATGTGTAAACAATTCATGAGCTATAGTGTAATATTTCTTCCTTGCAAACTCTGTCTTATGGCAAAGACTCGGGTGCAAATCCATGTAACTCATGAAAGGAAGTTCCTTCTTTATTTTTTGAGGAAGAGTGTTATACTCCTTAAACATGCTAATCACTTCTTCTTCTTTGTTTTGTGGTGTTCGACTTTTGCTGGTAGGAAGTGAATTGAATCTTTTAGGCAACCCAAACTTTGAAAGCGTTTGCTCTAAACGCAGCAACTCTCGATTGAGCTTGTATTGGGATTGTTCAAGTTCTTTGAATGCCTGTTTATTGCTGAGCAATGTTTTCATGAAGCCCATTTTCGCTGTTCAAATTGAAAACAATTCCAACTGATTTGTGTAACTGCTAATTTTCCCACCAAATGAATGCAACCATCACCCAACAGGTTGGCAGGAAACCGCTCTGATACCACTGTAGGAACTCTAACAAGTCTGCTCCGAAAACTCAAATTTGGCCTTCTAACATTCCGTCGAGTAGTTGGCATGCAAGGTTTGAGTTCTGATTTTCTGAGTGTATATGTGTTTGTTTTGTTTGCTTTTGAATGATTCCCAATTTTCATAACATATACCAATACATAGAAATGATAACCAATATCGTGCGTAAACAGATAATGAACATTCAACCCTTCAAAATGATTTTATTGCCACTACATCAGGTCTGATAACAACTTTCCAATGTAGCTATACAACAAATGCACATTTCACAAACATATAGTATGCAATCTCCTTCCACTTATTTTATTGACTATAAATGTAGCTTATTACCATGTCAATTGAATCGTATTGAACATAAAAGCACTGAGATTAATGCAATGATTAAGAAGACTTTTCATGACTCATGAAAGACTATAGCAGCACAGTTTACTCTCAGAACTTCAAAAGACAGTGATCAGATCTTAACATTAAGTTCTAATAGAACATTTCAACATATTGCCTGTCTAATCGATACAAATACTGATATTCTCATTTCATGGCAGACTTAGGAATGTTCAGAAATACAAAAGGAATATATCAGATCAGACCCTTACCACTTAAAATGAATGACTGAAGGACTGATCTTTTCATGAACAAGACTCACAGATTACCACAGTAGTTGTTGCTTAGATTTGTAGCAGATTATGCAGCTAAAGTCATCCACTATGCATAAGGAAATTTGTATTTAACTTTCTGATCTGGAAATGAACACTTGCCAATATGTTGGGTGAAAATTATGTAATCAGCTTTTCGATAGATTACACAACTTGGACTTCAGCCATAGCTATGTGAGATATGAATCTCTCCTCTCGGAAAGGGGAGGCGCCCTTCTTACTGCTAATAGAAGCGATAGTAAAATAAACAGGTAATTACAAAATGTACACAAAACTTGCGAAGTGGGGGGGGGTGTGTTACATTCATCCTTCTCTTTTTTTTCAGAGAAGATGTTTACAATGCTTCATTGTTGGAAGTTCACAATTCTTAACAACTTGAAACGAACAAGTAGCAGTAATACCAATACCTCTATCTTGTCAAAGCGAAGCGTAGAGATACCAGAAGTAATTAACAATAGACAAATAAAGTAAAAGGGAAAGCTCACGAAGGCACAAAGTCGTTCTGTAGCTTTTTCAATGTTGGATCTGTGGAAATGTATCGTTTGTCAAGTTAGAAGCACAAAGTCTTCTTAGACGCAACAATTCCTCGAACAGCATGAACAATGACAAGCGCAAAGTCTTGTAGATTATCCAACCAAAGTATCAAAGAGCACGAACGATTACAAGCACAAAGTCTTGTAGATCATTCAACCAGATTATCAAAGAGCATGAACGATTACAAGCACAAAGTCTTGTAGATCATCCAACAATAGTATCCAAGAGCATGAATAATTACAAGCACAAAGTCTTGTAGATTATTCAACCGAATGATAAACAAAAACACAAATGCAAATCTAAATAATAGATGCAACACAAAGTTTACATAAATCACTTAGAGTCCTTTAGATTTCATCACCTAATTACCACCAATGAGATCAATTCATAAAAGTATCGAACCCAACGCAAAGTTTGGTTTGCAATCCTCTTCTTTATTGATCAAATTCCATTCACAAAGTATGAACGCAAAGTTTCACAAATTTGCTTCAAAAAAGGGCAGCACTTCGTTGCAAAATACTAAAGGATAAATTTACAATGGAAAACCCTCACATTATATAGAAAGAGGGATGAGCAAAATTAGGAAACTAATTTAGGAAATCAAGGAAAGTTAGGTGAGCGATTTTAGGAGATCTCACCTAACTTTGACCAAAGTCAAAGTGTAATTTGTTTTCAAAAGATTACATCTTCGAACTTGGTGTAATTACAATTTACAAAAAGACATAAAATGTCAGTAAATATTTACAAGATGCATAATGGGAAGCATCAAAATGTTCAACATCGGAGATCAAGAATCTTCATGGTTCCTTGCTTTGGGTGCGGAGTCTTCATACTTCTTCATGGTCTCCTGTATGAATGCATCATCTAGGCCAACTGTGTAATCTACAAGGGTGTGAGCTCTTGTGATCGGCCTTCTGGAAAATGAATGGATTTTCTTGCACCCGCGAAGATGCGTCTTGAGATTATCAAGTGTCAGTCATATATTGCAAATGATATGTATTGAGGCTTTGGGAAAAACTGTCATCCTCAACTTGTTGCATAATGGCTTGTTTGTAGATCTGGGATAGTTCACTGAATCAGAAGATGTCACCTTTAGGATCACTTGATGAAATCTAGAGAGAAACTGCAAGGATGGTGAATCAATAGACGTTAGCAGAAAAAGTAGCATTGGGAAGCGTGAATTGAGAAACGATGTTGAGCAAGCATGAAACGGGCAACTAGGCACGGAAAACGATGCAGGAGCGAAGAAATGGGGTTCGGAATGGAAACAGAGCAATTTTGAAGAGACTAGGTTAAAAACTGCCAAAAGTGTAAAGGTGTTAAAATTCAACACCATTGCACAAAAAATGACTAAGTCTGGAAGAAAAGTGTAAAGGTGCTAAAATTCAACACCATTGCACAAAAAATGACAGTCTGGAAAAAGTGCAAAGGTGAGAAAAATAATGCCATAGTCAAAAATTGGCTAAGTCTAGAAAAAAAGTGTAAAGGTGCTAAAATTCAGCACCATTGCACAAAAAATGACTAAGTCTGGAAAAAGTGCAAAGGTGCTAAAATTCAGCACCATTGCACAAAAAATGACTTAAGTCTGGAAAAAGTGCAAAGGTGTTAAAATTCAGCACCATTGCACAAAAAATGACTAAGTCTGAAAAAAAGTATAAGAGCGCACTTTTCAGCGCTCTTACATTTTGGAGAATTCACTTTTTATGCAGGGTCGCTGATTTTTGGCGCCCTTGCACTTTCAACACTTAGCCAAAAATTGGCTAAGTCTGGCAACAACGTGTAAAAGCGCACTTTTTTAGCGCTTCTACACATTTTTGAAAAATCACTTTTTATGCAGGATCGCTGATTTTTGGCGCCACTGCACTTTCAACACTTAGCCAAAAACTTAGATGAGCTAGAGCGCACTTTTTTGGCACAACTGCATCTTTCACAATTTAACTAGGTATGATTAGTGAGACTTCGCGAAGGAGCTCGTTTCGAAGGTCTTCGCGAGGCGAACATAGGGGGATGCTCAAATTGACTGTTTGAGGCTTTGGAACGCATTTCGAGGTGGCTTGAAAATCACCTCATTTTGCGTGCTTGAACTTCACGAACCTAGGAAACGGACAAGTTTCATAGGGGGGTTATCCGTGAATTGAGCGCTGCTAGATTCCATGATAACACAATATGATTAGAGGCTCAAACTGCTGTAGAATAGGTTCCAGAACATGTGCATCCTCATACCAAACCTGTCCTTCTTCAGTCACCACTCTATAGGCTGAATTAAGCGTTCTAAACTCCAGCATAGTCTTAGTCTGAAAACCCATAGCTGCATGTCACTGTAGCGATCACTGTACGCGGGTACTGTTCACATCGCACTGTAGCACGACACAGTTCACGCGCACTGTAGCGCGGGTACTGTAGCAACACATTAAATAGCTTGAAACCTGTTTGATAATGGCTGCCAATGAATAACTTAGGTCTGCAATAGATATACCTTTAAACTACCTAAAACCCTATGTTGATTTTTCACCTGTAAGCTCCAAATGGACTCCTGAATGAAGCCCTCTCAAGCAATAATATCAGCTGGTATTGCACAGCCTCAAAATTGCACTAACACTGAAGAGTTTTCGTTCTCCAATGCAGAAATGGCAAAAAACCCTAATTGGTTTCCTCTCCAAGCACGAACTCGAAAGACACAATTTAATATTCTCAAAAAAACATAATGAATTCGAATGCCTTTGATGCCCTTTTATAATTCCTCAAGAAGGTCGACCTCTTAAGCTTCTTTTAATCCTCTTTTGAAATCCACTTTTGGTTCTTAATAAAACTTTATAATATCTATCTAACCTTGGGTGTTCAAAATAATGATATAAAATTATACTTTAAGTGATTTAAATTGAGGGTCATGGCCTCATCGGAAATAAAGTACACTTTTAATTTATAATTTAACTTTATAATATTTAATTATCATTAAAGTACCTTTAATGATAATTAATCATTAATCATTTAATATTTTTCCCATCCAACCAAATAAGAGGTCAACACTGCATCTGAGACCTGTTCAGGTGCCTTACTAAATTTAGTAACCCTGACGCCCTAAAATGGTGACTTACTATAAATAGTAAGTATGAAGAACTGAGTCAAACGAAGGCCAAACTAAACCCATATTGAGCTCTGAAGGAGAAAAAAACCCTGATTACTGCCACGAAGGACCCTCTAACTATCAGTGTTAGTCTACGAGGGTCAATTGATAGGCTAATCCTTACGAACTCTAATGCTCGGAAAATGGGGACATTACAGCGAAACAAAGTTTGGTTTCTAGTTTCACCAAGTCAATACCGTCTCTTGAATTCTTAGGAAGTAGATTAGAACTTCTGAATCCCAATCTCCTTTTTTGGTTTGTTTGATCCGGAACCCAAACCATAGAGCTTCATTGTCTAGACCTCCATTGTGAATTGAACAAGCCTAATATAAGTCCCTTTGTGTTACCAGCATATTCACAATGCCCACTGAGCTTACCGCACGTCAAGACCTGACATAGGAAACCTTGGAATCACCATATGATCTTCTCTCAATCTTAGCATACGCGGTGGTTTTTCAAGAGAGGATAGTGTGTCATTGGGCATTTTATTTTGATGTTTGGTGTGTCATAAAACACGCATCAACAAGTGGGAGCTTCTAATTTCCCACACTTAGAAAATTTCTTCACTCTTTCAAAAAGTTGGGCGCATTTCTACCCTTGAGGTCCCAATTTGCAACACTTAGCGAGATTTCAACCATCTTCAGCTTCCTAAGGCGCATTTAGTAGGGCAAGCTTCAAGTTTGCAATACTTAGTAAAATTTCCATCCTCCTCTCACTTCAAGGGCGCATTTTGAGGTAGCCACTTCAAGTCTAAATGCCTTAGAAACTTTTCAAACTCCATCTCCAAGTGAAGGCGCATTTAGCATAGTGAGCTTTCAATTTCTATGCCTTAGAAATTTTCAAAGCCTCCTCTTCTCTCCTTGGGCGCAAATGACCCTCTCTACTTCAAATTTTCCACACTTAGAAAATTTTCCAGCTTCAACCCCCAACTTGGGCGCAAATGGAGGGTCAAGCTTCAAGTTTTAAATGCCTTAGAAATTTTCAAGTCTCCTTTAGCTAGCAAGGGCGCATATGAGGCCTTGAGGTTCAAATTTGTCACACTTAGCATATTTTTCCAACTCCTCTCAAGTTAAAGGCGCATTCAAGGGAGTCTACTTGTTGTGACCTTTTCACACATCGCCCCATTCAAGATGGGGACCCCCTAATTTTTGCTTCGTTTCGGTCTTTTGGCTTGGGTTTTCTTCTCTCTCTCGCTCTGTCTCTTTTCTGGTGTCCGTCTTTCGGGGGGGGTTGTGTCCGTCATTAAGCTTAAATGCGAAATATTGGCCAAGTCTAAAATTAGGGTTTCATCTTTTCAGCCAATTTAGGGGCAAGTAAAGTGAGAAAATTGAAAATTGAACTTAATATTGTTGTCAGCAGACATCCAACAGGTTTCCAACAAAGTTTCATCAGATTCCAAGGTACTTACTATTTTTAGTAAGTGTGAAATTCAGGGCAATTTGTCAGCTATTTCGAGATTCCGATCATCACACTGCATTCAGAGTATATCAGATTGCTTGCATGCCAAATTTGAGCGAAAACAGATAACTTACTATTTTTAGCAGTCTGGCTTCTGGCACAAATTTTAGGGTCCAGATGCAGAGGTTTTCTTTGCATGTCTGGATATTCCTTCTGGGTTTTTTGAGACCTTCGCGATGGTATAACATGCAAGTCGGGATGACCACTTTCAGGATTCAGCCTTCCGAGGCTATTTTTAGGATTTGCATGTCGAGGTTTCTTTTGCATGTCGATTCCTGATGGGTTTTTCGAGAGCTTCGCGATGGTGTGACATGCAAATGAGGATTCCCACTCAGGAACTTGCTATTTTTAGCAGGTGTGTTCCGGCAGCCGCCTCCCAGCAGTTCAGAATCACGAGCCGATCGCAGTGCCGCAGAAACAAAGACAAACAGAGATCTTTTGATACGCATGCAGTGCAATTTAGGGTTTCCAGCTTCGGAGCCTAAAAATAGCCATCAAAAGTCAAAATCTTCGAAAACCGATGTAAACCACCGCGATCAGCGTACTTCAAGCTATCTGCTGGTGAAATTTCAAGTCAAACGGAGCACTTACTATTTATAGTAAGTCAAATTAGAAACGTGCTAAAAATAGTAAATCAGTTGCATGCATCAATGTCAGCCAATAGGTCACGTGGTGAGGAGCGCCTCATCCAAATTTCAACTCGATCGGAGCTTGGGAGCTATCAGAAACATGAGCTTACTATTTATAGTAAGCCACCTTCAGAAACAGGCTATAAATAGCAGGGTGACTAAAAGTGGCAGAGTCGACAGGTTGATAGGGTTATGAAGAAGCTATGTTTGAAATTTCAGGTTGATCCGAGCTTCAGAAGTGCAAAATTAAGAGGACTTACTATAAATAGCAGGGCACGTAAGCTGGCGAAGATGATGAAAATTTATCTAAGTCTGGAGTCTCGTCCAGTAGGCATAGGGAAATGCACCCATCTCAGCTAGACGCATGAAAAATTTCTAAGTGTGAGTTTATCCTTCACACAGGGCAAAATGCGCTCAAGGCAGGAAAAGTCAACAAGGTCAAACGTTTTCATCCTGCTGCCAAGTCAAAATGCGCCCAAGAAGGAAGAAGGAAAAGTTGAAAAAGTTTCTAAGGCATAGAAATCCGCCTCACCCTCCAAAATGCGCCCATCCTGTAGCAGGGGTGAAATGCGCCCAAAAGACAAGGTGGTCAAAGCAAAGTCAAACGTGTTAATCCTCCTCATGCATCAAAATGCGCCCAAGATTGCAAGCTTATCCTGTAGCAGGGGTGAAATGCGCCCAAATACATGCATATGAAGACGAAATTTGGAAGCTGAAGAGTCACTCTTGAGGCGTTGGAAAAAGTTCATCCACTAGACACATCAAAATGCGCCCAAGGGGAAAGAAAGTCAACAAGGTCAAAGAATCTCGTCCTCTTCCTATAAGGAAATGCGCCCATGTTTGGATGTGAAAGGTAATTAAGGGTGGTAAATGGGATGAAAGTTTTCCCAAAGCGTGGTGAAAGATGGTAAGTATTAGGTGCGCCAAGGGTGGAGAGTGTTGAGGATGCTTCCCTAGGCGTGATTTTTGAAATTTCCTCTCAAAGTGTGATATGCGCCTAAGGTTATAAGTGTTGGAGATTTTTTTTTTCCTAAGGCGTTGAGGGTGATGTGTGTGTTAGAAAATATTTGAAGGTGTTGAGAATAAAATGCTAAGTGAAGTGTGCGCCTGTGAGTAAGGGAGTTATAAGGTGTTAGAAATATCTTGAAGGTGTTGAAATATTTGAAGGTGGTGAAAATAGAATGAAGTGTGCTAGGCGCCTTAGGGGGGAAAATAAAATATTTTCTAAGTGTTGAAAATTTGCCTAGGCGTTGGGCTTTTGGATAAATATTTTCTAAGTGTGAAGTGAAGATAAAATGTACAAGGCATGCCGGGAATGAATAAAATTCTTCTGAATGAAGTTGATAAATAAAAAAATTTCCACTGGCAGATGATTCAAAATTTTTCTAAGGCAAGTTCTCAAAATGCAAGAGATGATTTAAATATTTTCTAAGGCAAAATTATTTTTCCTTGGAAAATACAACTAGAACCAAGATGATTAAATTTTCCTAAGCACGAGCAACTTTTCCCAGTGATGAAGTCAGAGACGATGATAATACAAGATGATTCAAATTTTTCAAGAAGTCAGAGCAACACAGAGTGATCGCAGGCGAAGTACGAATTTAAATGATGGAAATAATATATTTTTCTAAGGTTCAAAATTGAAAAATTAAATGAACCCGTTCGTTGGGTACCCATGGATTCAAGGCGTTCTGAAGAAAATTTGCTTCTGGGTACTGAACATTTGCGATGATGAACAGATTTCTAAGTCTTCTGAGCTTCGCCGACACTTTTTCAGTGAGGAATTTAACCAGTGCTCGAATTGTGAATTTTCCTAAGGGAGAATTTTAAATTTTCTAAGGCAAAAAATGAATAAAATGTGTTTCAAAATGAATTTTCTTTGAACAATGAATCTGAAGTCAGTTGCCTAGATAATTTGGATTAAATTCTTCGAAGATTAATTTTTCAGAGCAGATGATGAAGTTAAAAATTCGAATTCAAGTGACAGAGCTCCGGCTGGTGGATTCAAAAATGGTGAATTTAAATTTAATTTTCGAAAGTAAAATCCAAAACGCTAGTCAAAGTCAAGTTTCTAGAAGAATAATATTCCCGACGACTAGAGACAAGTGTCAGAAGCACCAGAGAGGGAAAATTCGAATTCTTGAAGTGGAGTAGTGGAGTTTAATGGCACTGGCTAAAATTAACTTCTTCTAGAATTCAAGTTTCGGCTATAAAATGAAGATGTTTTTCACTCATTTTCACAGCTGGAAGTCGAACTTTCTCTAAGGGTGAAGCATTGCAGTGCGTTGCTGAAGCTTGAAGGAATTTGAATGTTGCTGAGTTGAGGAAGGACTGTAATGAACCGGACCAATTTTTTTTTGTTTTTTCATAAAAGATTACAATGCAACATGCACCCGTTAAGGTTAGCATAAACCAAAACGATGCAGAAGTAACTCTAACCAGAATGTACACCAGGATCCCGATGTGGGCAAGGTGTGAGCATTGGTCAGAGGATCTCAAAGTAAAATGCTGAACAAGAACTCTAACCAGAGATGCGCCGGCGAACGACGAGCATTCGGTCAGAGGATCCCTATCTATTGCAATACTGAAAAGAGCTCAACACCAAGTATGTGCTACTCAATCTGTGATGGATAAGAGGCGACCATATGGCGGAGACTTAGGAAATTACAATGCAAGAAAGTAAAGGCGGCAAGCCAGCCTCTTCCACTTATTCAGTGGGCAGTACAAGTAAATACCAAATGAGAGGAGAGAATTGCTGACAGTACTACTGTTCAGCTTACAATAAATTAGAGAGTTTGTCAATATCTTAAGATTAGAATCCTTTCGAAGCTATACCAAATTAAGAACTCCCTTTCACACTCCCAAGCTCATTGAATATCAACTCCTCACACACCAATGAACTTTCTCAAATCTGATGTGACTGTTTTTGACAGAAATGATACAGAACAGCAGCATGAAAACTCATTAAAATGCACATAACTCACTCTAAACACATCCTATTGACGAAAGATCAAATGCAGATTACTATACTGATGCAGGCGCCCAAGATGCAATCCCTAAACCACTCAAAACAAGCCTTATTTATTTTGCACAAACTCCAATGTACCTCAAGATGGTACGGCCCAGCTGCAAGGGCGAATTTCCTTTATAAAATCAAAGAGACATAATAAAAATCTGGAAACTGGCAAGCATGGTCGCCCTTCATAAACAGATTGAAAGATCCAATACCCAGAATGATAACATTTTTATTTCATGAGCTATGAGCGATTCTTACATTCCCAAATGACATTCAGCAACATCAAAATATGACAGAAAATGTAAACTAGAACTCCAACAATGCAATTACTCAACTAGAAATGCAATTCAAACCTAATACAAGCTAACCTCTCAACTAGTTGCTATCTTTCAAGCAAGAAGATGAGCCAATGCTAGGAGGTGTGCTTTCCTCGAAGCGAGTGCCTGAATACAATCCAGCAGCATAACGGTGTAGTAGACAGAAGATGCCAAATGAAGAGCTGAGGCCTGATTATATAGACGAGAGAGAAACATCTAGAAGCTTCCAAGGGCGCCCAAACCCTAATTTCAAATTCACCTTTTCCCTCCAAAGATGGCGTCCATTTTCAACAATAAAACATTTCACTTTTTAAAATAAAATAATCTTCTCAAAAGGGCGTCCCACTTACTTGTCTCAATATTTGACATTTTAAAATTATAATTTATCTCCTTATGACGCCTGGACCCTCAAAAGTCCCCTTTTTTAAAAACAACTTAAAGTTGCACTGCTAGGCAAGGGGTATAATATTAAAATAATAATATTATAATGAAATTACTTATCTCTCCCAGAAAAATGCGCCCAAGGCCAAGAACTGAAGTGCCAGCTGAAACAACTGAAGAAGTGACCCAACTGAACTGTACCCGAACTGTCCACTGCCAGAAATAGAATTTACTAAAAATAGTAAATTCGCGAAGTTGCCCGAAATGCCAAACTGAACACACCACTGCGAAGCTCTCTGAAAACCCAGAGAGAATCCGCAGTCAGAAACCCAAACTCCAAGCAACAACCACCTCAAAACTTGGAAACCCTAATTTCACCATCCGCACAGCCTACGGGTCTCCAGAATAGGCCAACGGTCAACAGAAACGATCATTGCTGAGAAGGGGACATTACAAGGACGCCTTATGTTGCTGAGTTGAGGAAGGATGCCTTAAGTTGCTGAAGCCGGAGGGAATTTGAAATTGTTGCTGAGAAGAGGTACGCCTGGAGTTTGCTGAGTTGAGAAAGGTACGCCATTGCTGAAATATAGAAGTATTTGCTGAAGATTGAGGTTGCTTGTGAGAGGTACGGCTTTGCTAGTATTGAGGCTGAAATCTGAAATTAGTTTAAGCTTAGTTGAAGTTGCCAATAAAAGGGGCGCCTTGAAGTGAAAAGTACGAACTTGCTAAAATGTGAGATTGTTGATTGCTGGTTTGAAGTGCAAAGTTAAGAAGTTTAAATTGCTGATTGCTGATAGTGAAGTGAAATCATTAGAGTTCACTTAGAAACTCGTTCTAAGTGTCGAAATTCGAATATATTCAAGAGAAGAAGCCGAGGTTTGCAAACACGAGAGTTATTGCAGCTTCTAGAATTCGACTGCAGCCCCTATCATGCCTTATTTTATTAAATTTAATTGCTGATGAATGTTTGTTATGTTGCAGATGGCTGAAGCAAGAACAACCGGAAAGGACAATGGTGCCTCAAGACAAGCTGTGATCAGGAAGCTCAGCAAAACGTTCATGCCAGAGTCAAAGTTTATTTCAAAGCTGGGCAAGTTGACAGACACTAACTTGGGCTCTGTCAACCTGGAGACCTTCAAGAACAGGCTGTTTGGAATTGGAAGTCATCGGGCTTCGGTCACGCACAACATCGTCCGAAGTGGATTATATGCAGCTGCTGGTTTTCCGCCAGCTATTCAGTGTTCGGAGCTGATAATGGAGTGCGCCAACTGCTACGAGAAGGAACACCGGTCGATCACGACACCAGATGGCCAAGTGCTTGCCAATCTCACTCCGGCAGCCATTGGTGAAGCTTTCGGGATCCCGGTGCACAGAAACATGATCTACAAGTCCAGGGAGCGAGCGGAGCGGATGTATGCTTCTGCTTTTGAACGGTGCATGGATACAATTAACACTCATTGGATGAGCACTCCAAAGCCATCTCGTGCGAAGTTGCCGAAGCAGATCATAGCGGAGGACCTGAAACAGAATACTGTGATCTTATCATGTTGCTGAGCAGGGTTGGTGGTTGCCCACAGTCCTACATTTTCGAGCCTTGGATGTTTTATTACATCAACCTGGTGCTAGAGGGCAAGGATTATGTCAATTGGGCTGAGATGATCAGCGATAATATACATGAGCAGCTCCTGAGCCTGAGGAGGACTAAAACGTTTTACATGAGCTCCTATCTTGTCTACATGTTGGCACGAATGACGAGGTACAGAGGGATTTCTTATAAGGAACCCGTCGGTTGTGGCTCTCATCAATTCAAAATCCATGAGGCATGTACACAGTTGCACCTGTCAAGTACAACCCACTACAAGCGTGTCAACGATTCATTCACCATGTACATCACGAGGCTGCTTCAGGAGAGGTTACATCACAGAATCTCTAGAGATGCCAGGAGCTGATTGAGAGGTATGGGTGCTGGTTTATACAATTTCCGAGATTTTCATACATTAGGCTGCAAGGATTTTCTTCATACCCTTATAGGCTGCCTAAGTACCCAACAGATAAGATAATAATGCTAGAGATATCTAGGCAGGTTGCTAGCCTTTGACAAAATCCAAAAGAAGAAGAAGAAAGGAGGGATAGAGTTTCCAATTGTGATGGGCAACTCGGATGAGGTGTGTCCTTCGATCACAGGCGGCTAGAAAGCTGAGAATGAGCTTCAATTTTATCATTTCTCATATCATACAAGCCGACAACATTATGACCCGCACCATAACATCAATTGGGTTCTGTCGGAGGAGTTCAAACATAAGGCCACCATTGAGGATTATTGGGCTGATGCAGGTTGATGAAATTGAAGTAAGGAAGAGAATGTTCTCTCGGTTGCCGATTACTCTGATCAGAGAGTGTGAGGTAGTTCCAGTTCCGGACCAGGTTAATGAGGATATGGATGTTGTGCATCCAGATTATGCAGCTGTTCGAGATACTCCACTTCCACCGGTGGATTGGTCAGAGCCCGAGGTTGCTGATTTGGATACTCTATCCATCCCGGTTATGACATTCACCAGGGCATGGGTTGACAGGAGAGTGAACAGATTGAAAAGTAGGTCAATTGCCTTGACTTACAACTTGATGGGAGATCACGGGGCCGCCCTACGCGGGGAAGAAAAGCGAGATCACAGAAGGGACCCGAGTCGAGAAGAAAGAATTAGTTGACTGAGCCTCCCACGGGTCACGGTGTGACACCTTGGAGACACGTTCTCCAAGCATACAGGAGGTGTCTTTGTTTGCTGATCAGAGAATTGCAATGAATCAGGTACCAGAGATACAGGATGATATTCAGCCTCCACGGAGAGAGTCAATTGGCTAGAGTGCCAATGTACCTGTTAGGATTGATCAGCACGATGATGAGGGGACTATTACTGACCCTCAGTTTCAGCAGGAGTTAGAGGCGGCCATGAATGATGGCGATGATGATGACAATGTCCGGTGACCTCGGCCCACTTGAAGACTGATGAGCCTCGAAGAATGAAGAAGTTGAATAGGTTAGAGAAGTCCGAGGAGCGAACAGCGACCCGCCGATATCTTGTATGAGTGCCCAGATTGGCTTAAGGATAGAAGTGAGAAAGAAGCACGGTGAAGAGATTGATCCGGCCGGTTGGGATGGAAGAATTTTTGAACCCGGTCCGGTCTCCCTCCACCCAGAAGAAGAGGCAAGAAAGTTTTTAGAAGATCTCCCACTTGATGAGGATGGCTCTCATTACTCTTCCGTTGCTGTCAGTTGAGTGTGACGAAGATAGGCAGTTCACGAAGGTATGTGGTCACCCTGCGGATTTGGGGCTAAAGTTGCTTTCGGTGTTGAGGAGTGTATTAACTCCTTCCTTGCCCTCAAGGATAGATTATTCAAGAAAGAAGTATAAGAAGTTGAAACGAGAACACAAAGCCTTAATTGGATATGTTCAGCAGTTGTCTCGTTCTCGAGGGCAGGATGTACCAGTGATAGAGCCTCCAGCAGATATTCCTAGAGAGTCGATCAGCGGCTTAGTAGAGTTGGGGAGGAGGATATGGCACAAGAGAAGCGGAATAAATGGGTCCCTTGAGGTTAAATGCTTGAGGCGAGGTATAGGAAGGGACCTTGCCTTTGCCTTTCCAGCAGGGCTCTACTATTTTGACGCGGGATGGATGCGGTGGATCATGCTTGAAATGATGCACTCTATCTATCGAGTAAAGGTGATCCGGCGTCTTGAGGTGTTGAGGCATGTGCCATTCTGATTCTTTGATTGATGGAGGTGTCATTGATAGCGGATATGAACCTACTCGGTGGTATTCTTAGGCTATAAGCGGTGTGGCCTTTAACTTCGATGCGGCACAGGCAGATTCAGCTAGAGTGCATAAGGCTATGGCCAATATCATAGATGGAGTTCAGAACACCTTTGAGGCCATATTTGCTAGGCGGCTGAATCCAGATGAAATAAGTTTTGATAATTTGAGAGGTTTGCTGGTGCCTTTCTTCGCAGACATTAAGACCTTTGTACAGGATGACTTTGAGAATACTGCTACATTCTCCACTTTGATCCAGAACACGCAGGACTCCTTAGCTGCTTGGAGAAAATCTTGTACGAGGCACGAGCATTCAGTCATGGTGTTAGAGTTTCAGTTAGATTGTGTTCCACCGATTTCAGCTCAGGAGGTTGAGGCCGTACTTAACAGATTTGTTGAGTTGGCAGTCAGAGAGAAGGCAAGTGGGAACACACTACTGGACGAGGATCTTCTAGAAGACTGAATATGGAGCATTTATTACCTTTTTCTATTTTTGGGAGTGAGTGGGAATCTTTGATTCATTTAATGTACCACTCCCTATTCTGGCAGTTTTTAGGGTTAGGGCTGAGGTGGCACGATTCTGGCCACTCTATTGATTGTAACCCTAGCCGTCCTTTGGGACTTGGCTAGCTATAAAAGGGGGAGTCCCCCTCATTTGTATCATCAGATTAGATTAGACATTGGAATAGTAGACATTGAGAGAGCATTAGAGCTAGATAGTGTAGCATTGTAGAGCATTTTTGCATAATTTGGAGAAGAAAGAAAGTTTTCCCTTTGAAAACTTTTGAGGAGATTGTTGTGTAACACATTTTATGATAATAGATCTTTTCATTGATGATGGAATTCGTCTTGTCATGAAATGCTAGCAAGGTTTCTTCTTCCTTTCGTATCCAAGTAGCTTAGATTCATGCAAGTAGCTTACTTTGGTGTGTGGTGTTTTATTGAGATAGCTTCGCTTTATTCCATACCACTAGCGGCTTGTTGATGATAAGTTCGCCTTGTGTGGTCAACTGGACATTACATTGAGTTTAACTTCGGTTGTGATTTATATGCTTATATGCGTCGTTGTGATGGTGTATGCATGTTAAGTCATGATTTGAACATCTTTTGCTATTTCCCTTGAAGATTGCACCAATTTTGCTGAGGCTGTCCGACGGAGGCTAGGTGAAATCCGGTTGAAGTCTATTGAAACGAAGCCCCACATATCCTGCATTTAGAATAGAATATAAATTTCTTAGGCTTTATACCCCTTTACTTTCAGCATATTTCCGATTAGTTTTAGGAAAAAGAACCACATTGCCAAATCATACACGTGAGAATTCCCCTTCAAAATCCTACATTAGCTGCTAACTGTGAAAATCCGAACAATTATGTAAGTCCCCTTGTACGAACACAGCAATACACATCAACCAAACTGGGTCTATTCGCACTTAAGGAACCTTGGAGTTGAACATGCGAACTTTCTCGCAATCTTAGCGCATGGAATACTTTGATCAAGAGAGAATGGAGTAGCCCTAAACTATTTCGTTCTGCTGTTTGGTGCGGTCATAAAAAACACATCAACACTACTCCAAGTTTTGCATACTTAGTGAAATTTCATCATCCCCTTCTCTTCTCAAGGCGCATTTGGAAGGGTGAACTTCAAATTTGAAGTGCCTTAGTAGAATTATCACCGCTCCTCCAAAGTTCTTGGGCACATTTGAGAGGGTGGACTTCAAGTTTTGAAGAGTTAGAAACTTTTTTCATCAATCTTCCGCTTTAATGGCGCTTTTCACAGGCTAGACTTGAAAATTCTCATACTTAGTGAATTTTTCATGGATTTGTCTGATTTGAAGTAGTTTGTTTATGTTGGCCCCGTCTTGCCCTAACTTTCTATTTTTAGAAAGTTCTCCACATTTTGTGCTTTGAAATGATTTCTGACTCTGAAAGGCCCGATTTTTGCTGTATCTCGACCCTCGTGACGTGATGAACTGTTGGTGCTTGATGCCTGCCTGTACCTGCTATCTTTAGCAACTTACTAAAAATAGTAATTGCTCAGAATTTGCTCAAACTTTGCGTGCTGACTGCTTGAAGGACGTTGATCGTGGCCAGATACTACTTCTGTGTGAATGTCATGTTTCACCCTAGATTTTAGGAAACCCTAATTCTTTTGTTCATGCTTGCTAAAAATAGTAAGTGTTTGATTCTCGAACTTTTGCGACTCCATTTGATCTGAAATTTGCTCCATGGGGTCCTCAACACCTATTTGACTTGTTCATACTGGTGCCTCGCGTTGACCTACTATTTATAGCCTGTTTCTGGAGGTGGTTTACTATTTATAGCAACTGCCTAATTTTGATACTTACCCAACTCCATTTGACTTGAAATTTGAATGCCGTGACCCTCATCGGTAGACTTTCCCGTTCACACTGACGCTTGATGCTGACTTACTATTTATAGTCTATTTCTGGAATGCCTTACTATAAATAGTAAGTGCTCCGATTGCCTTCAAATTTTACTAGTGACTCCTTGAAAGATGCTGATCGTGATGGGATATACCGGTTTTCGGAAATTCTGGCATTTACCCCTCATTTTGGGTATCGATGTTGGAAACCCTAATTTGACTTGCATGTTGATCAAATGACCTCCGTTTGGCTCTGTTTCTGTTGCATGCCGATCAGTTTGTGATTCTGAAGTGCTGGGAGGTGGCTGCCAGAGTGGATCTGCTAAAAATAGTAAGTTGCTGAAAATGTGATCATCTTGCCTTGCATGTCATATCACTGCGTAGCTCTTGAAAAACCCATAAGGAATCATCTGACATGCACTGAAAACTTCAACATGCAAACCCTAAAAATAGCCTCTGAAGGCTGAATACTGAAAGCCATTGTCTCATTTTGCATGTTATATCATCGCGAAGGTTTCTGAAAACCCAGAAAGAATCTCTAGACATGCATTGAAAAATCTTGCATGCAAACCCTAAAAATAGTCCCCGAAGGTAGGATTGCTAAAAATAGTAAGTCATCCGTTTCAGCTCAAATTTTGCAAGCAGGTAGCTCACAACGTTCTAAGTGCAGTGCAGTCGTCAGAATTTGAAAATCCCAAGGAAATAGGCCCCAAATTGGTACTTACTAAAAATAGCAAGTTGTCAAAATTCAATGAGATTTAGCTGGGAACCTGCTGGAAGCCATCTGACAACAATGTTAATCTCAAATTTCAATAGCCAAACTTGATTTGACCTCAAACTGATGTGAAGGAATCAAACCCTAATTCTCAGACTTAGCCAAAATTTCAATCCAGGCAGGCACATCCCCAGAAAGATAGATAGAAAAAGAGAGAGACAACAGGAAAACAAACTAAAATCAAGCCAAAAGTCCAGAATGAGGCAAAAATTAGGGGGTCCCCATTTGCAATGGGGTGATGTGTGAAAAAGGTCACAACACGACCCTCTTGCCATATGACATCATTCTCATCTCTAGATTGAGTGTGCATTCTTGGCAAAGAGTTACTTGCAAACTGTTGGTTTGGGTTTGTGCTAACCTTAATGGGTTCTTCTTGGTTGATGTGTTCTTGAAAAAGTTAAAAAAATTGGTCCGGGTTTTTACAAAATCATATTTGGAGCCAACACAAGAAGCAAATATACAAATCGATTCCCTTATAGAAAAGTTGTGGCTGCTATCATACAAGGTAGTGATGCAAATAAAGAAAAGAAAAATCTGAAGTATCTTTGAATGAGACAAATTGTGGTAGCACCATTAGGCATGATTAATTGGAGACAATTTTCATAAAGAATTCCTAGTGCAGCTAATAAGGGAAATTCGATTGAGTAGAATTTCAACTTGTGATTCTTGGAGAGTTCGTGGTCTTTTAGGAGTTGAGGTGCAACACTTAGATAAACTCAACTTGTGTTTTGAAACACCATTCAAGGTCCAGTTTTGACAAAGAAGAGTTTGCTTCCCTTCCAGCTATCTTTGGCACATCCCCTAGGGATTCTTTCAGTCAGTTTGGAAAGGCATCTTCTCTTAGCACTAGTGTTGGACACAATCAACTTGGCTGGGAGATTGAAGGAATAGTTTATAGTTATCAGTGCTGGCAAGACATCGATTCTAGGTTTTTACATTTTGTAACCATTTACAATTTAGTGCATCATCATTTTAATTAGTGGCTGGTTTGTAGGTGCATTTGATCCTCATAATGCATCGCTGCCATAGCAGCATTTGTATTGGCATGTTATCAGATATTGTTGAGCCATTTATGTTGTCAATTGTCTATCATTTAAGGTGACCAATATTAGAGATTTATCATCAATTGTAATCAGTTATAAAATGCATTTCACATTAGCAATAATATTCAAGAGGAGTTGGAGTTGGATTGCAAAGTGTTTGTAAAAATGTCTAAGTTCTGTAGTAGCCAATTTCCATAAGTCTTAGTCATCTAATTGCATTAAAAATCTCATAAATACTTGCATATCATTCTAGTTGCAATTGAAGTCATTTAGCATTGTTTAGTTGAGTCATTTTATGCATTCCATTATCACATCAAAGAGAGAAACAAAACTGAAACACTTATCAGCCAAGGACAAGTTTACAAGCAAACTGTTTGATGATTTTCCTCAAGGTTGGAAACTGAAAATTGAGATCAGATTTAGCAAGGATCTTTACAAATTTATCGTCGAAGTCGAAGGATATCAAATGTTTGGTGTTTAAATTAAGTTATCGCCTTCTCTATGAGGAGTTGTGATTAAGCATTGATATATTTGAAGAAGTCGTTTCAAACACAGAGACCAAAGTAAGGATTGACTAAATTAATTAAGCCAAGTAATAAGTCGAGGCTTTTCCCTCTATTCACTGAAGTGTACATTGGAATTGGTCATTTAAAAAGGGACGAATATTGAGAGTCAGGTAACTTTGGTAATTCAGTCAAGGCCGATAATAACACAATTTTCCAACGCCGATTGGACAAAGGGAACCGTGTGACTTTGAATTTTTACAAGGGACGGAAAGCATAAGAAGTCAAGAGATTTATAGTAGCTGATGTATATTCATTTATGCTATCTCTTGTTAATATCGTAGAATTTTCTACTATTAGCTCAAGGCAACTTCCAGTTCTAGGTCGGGAGTTACTAGAAGGACTTCAAGTGATTAATGAATGTTAATCTTGCTGTTACCTTTAAGGGCGTCGTTTGAAGTTCTTCCTTGCCGATTCGTTGAATCAAAGTCATGATATAATCTTTAAGCTTGTAGATGGTGGGTGAACAATTCGGCTATGTGAATTCAAGGCCACATTAATTTGGAGGCGTTATCAATTTAAGAATCAATCATCCATTGGCTATACTTGCAAGGCTTGTGTTGGACGATTAATTCATATCTCTTTCCATCAAAATTTCTAAGATCATATTGAAATGTAATAGGGGGCCATGGAAAATTATTAAGCAGCCGCTTTATATCAAAGGATAACATGGTAATTAACAAGGCCTTAAAATTAAGGTGGGCACGTCAAAGGGGAATAGCATTCCAGGGAACGGTTCTGGCCAGCGTAATTACCGGTAGTTGTGGCAAGGTGTGATATCTTTATTTGTGTTTTGGAGCTGGTTACTCATCATGTATGAACCCCTTCAAATTATGGCAAGACTAGAGAAAAAGTTCTAGGTCAGTGATATTAATTCTTGAATGATTCTTGGAAGCTTGTACTCTGTTAAATTTATACTCCAATTATATAATAATATTAAATCAGAGGTAATTTGAATAGTGTAAATTCCTAGACTTTCTGGAATTTGTGAAATATTCATTAGATGCATAAAGACAATCCTTCTATTTAATGATTAGCTAGACATGATTTCAAAATAGTGTAAAGTGAACTGTTTGATTAACATTGTTGATAAGTCGCACTTCGTGTGTTAAAATTTTTGAAAATACTGTGAAATGGATATATCTTGCATTGAACATTATCACAACAGAGAATTGAGGTACTACAACACAGAGCAGAAGAGAACTCGGTATCAGAATCCATCAGTTTCAGACAAGGATACTTTCTCAGAGGTTCTAAGGAACCATGAGATTGCAGTTGAGACAATGGCAGATAGAGAGAAGGGTCCAATTTGTGAGGAGGATAAAGATACAAGAACTGAGAGAAAGTTCAACATTATGTTGGACATGATGTCTTGGTTGCTTGCTAAAATGGATCAGCAAGTAATTTTGACACAACAGAACTATGATGGTGAAAACAGTGATTCTAACACCAACCCAAGAGGAAGAACTATTGAAAAACATGTTGTGAATACTAGAGGATAGCCTCAAGACCTCTTCTTCCTACCTTTACTCAAAGGTAGGAACCACTAGCTGAGGCCGAAGTACCTATGGAAAATGAAGTAAGACAAAGCTACATGGAATATGCTTCTCTACCTGCTGAGATCAAAGAGCATTTGACCTTTGATCAATACATGAATCACAGGAAAATAAGGGGAGGTGAAAGAACTAACAATCATGCTCCTATGGGTCCTAGAATGGATTATCAACAAGCTCTTGGAAAGGTGACCTTGGCTCACTTTGATGGAAGTGATAAGTGCTTGGCAAGATCGTGGGTCGAGGAGTTGGATAACTACCTTTCACTAAGACCAATTCCTGAAGAAGATGCCATCAAGTTCGCTACTTTCCACTCGGATGAAGCCACCCATGAGTGGTGGTATCATGGTTTGGTCACTCTTAGCCATAACCTTATTCGCACATATCAGGAGTTCACCAACAAGCTGATTGAGAGGTTTGATACTAAGGATCCTGAAACGAAGTTTCGTGAGCTTGCACAGCTGAAATAGCATGGCTCACTTGATTCAAACATTGCAAATTTTTAGAGGCTTTTCGTGATGGTGCCCAACATCACTGAAATAAGGCTTGTTGTTTTTTTTTTTTTTCTGAAGGTTTAATGGAACTTGTTGATGTGTGTTTTGTGACCTACACCAGACAGCAGAATAAAGTGTCCAACGACTGCCCTATTCTCTCTTGATCAAAGTATTCCACATGCCAAGATTGTGAGAGAGATCATGTTTTCAACTCCAAGGTTCCTTCTATGCAATGGATAGCCTCAGTTGGTTTGTTGTGATTTTGCTGATATCAGGAAGGGACTTACGCAATTGTTCGATAGTCAACAACAAACAATGGATTAAAGAGAAAGGTGATTTTTGTGGTTCAAATGATTTATCAGGTATGTGCAAGATTCCTAATACTAACTAGAAATTGCTAAATGTAAATGGGTGTAGGGATAAGAAAGTTCTAATCTACTCTAAGTGTGGGATGTGGTGATCGGTTTCAACAAACTTCAACCAAACTTTTCTTTGCCTCGCTTCAGACAGCCTCCACGAAGTCAGTGCAATCTTCAAGGGAGTAACGACAAGTGTTCAAATCACAACTCAACATAAAGACACCATCACAACGATGCATGACAACATGTGAATCATAATTGAAGTTAGGCTCAAATGGTTCTAGTTGACCACGCAAGGAAAACCCATCGTCAGTAGGCTCGCTAGTGGTATGGATTAGACGAAGCTTGCTTGAATCAAACATTGCATTCCACAATTACTAGCTACTTACATGAAATGAAATTTACTCTACTTTAAAATTCTACTTGAATCAAAAGGACGAAGAAATCTTGCCAGCTGCTCACAACAAAAGATGAAATCATCATCAATGAAAACTCTTTTTATTATGATAGTGTTTGCAACAACTTCTTACAAAGCCTTCAATGGGAAAACTTTCCTTCTTCTTCAAACTATACTATGCTATGAAACTATGCTAACTCTAAGCTATCTCTCTATACTCTAATCTATCTCTCTAATCTCTAGTCTCCTAATAAGTTATAAATGAGGGGGAGTGCCCCCTTTTATAGCTGGCCAATATGAACGGACGACCTAGATCAAATTACAATGGATGGCGTAGATCGAGCCACATAAGCCCTAAACAAGATTCTACCCTAAAAACTGCCAGAAGGTGGGGGAGTGGTGCAATAAATGAGCACACTCCCTCTTTGACCACTATGGGCAATTAATGCCCACTACTCCAGAAGATTCTCGTCCAGGAATGCGTTGCCACTGTTCTTCTCTCTAACCACAAAATCAATGAACCAGGCTCTCACTGCTTCAACCTCTTGCACTGAAATGGATGGAATGAGATTGAGTTGAAAGTCGAGGATGGTGACCGTCTGCTCCTGCCGAATGCAAGATTTTCTCCAAGCCTCAATGGCTTCCTGAGTGCTCTGGATGATGCTGGAGAAAGTGGAAACGTTCTCGAAATCAACTTGGACAAATGTTCTCACCTCTGAGAAGAAAGGCCGCAATCTTCCTTTCAAACCATCCAATGTCACCTCCTCGGGAGTTAACCGTTTTGCAAACAAAGCCTCAAGTGTGGTTAAGAGGCCCTCCTAAATGTTTCCCATAGCCTTCCTCACTTTGACTGATTCTGCTCGCGCTACATCAAAGAAGCCGCTGCCAATGAATGCTGCAAAATACCAGCCTAGAAAATCATACCAATCCCCTTTTTGGATCACTCCTCCTTCAACCAAAGTTTTCATAGGCATATACATAAGGGCTACCAAGTGTGGAATGGTCTTGTCTTGATAGATGTGAGTTTCATTCCAAGCTTGTTCAATGTTCTCCATGCGCGTGAGGATGCTTGAGGCATGCTGAAAAGACAAGAGAAGGTCCTCAATGAACTTTTCAGCCTCAACATGGACACCGCCCACCTATCTGTCTGCTTCTTGAATCGCCTTCAATTCTTCGAGCCCACTAATTGACTCTCTTGGAAGCTCAGTTGGGAGGTCCACCACTAGATTTTCTTGCTCACATGGACGCGCTAAGTGTTACACATAGCCAATTAACGTCCTGTGCTCCCTTTTCAACTTCTTGTATTTTTCTTCTTTTCTAAGAAATTTGTCTTTCAACGCCTGAAAGGAGCTGTCAGCTTCCTTAATTACTTGTGTTCTTGTAGGACATCCTAGCTCAACAGTGGTGATTACATAATTTTCAGGTATTTCTTCATCTCGATCACATTCCTCCCTTGTAATAGCAACATGGAGGGTGCGTGAACCAAACTTATCTGTTTCAATCTTTGAATATTTTCTAGCTCTTTTCTTCTTTGGCGACCCACTAATTCTGTTGAGGAAAGCCTCCATCTCCATCGCCGTGTCGGTGTCATCTTCTGGATCTCTTCTCATCCTCCTAGTGAGCCAATCTGGTACATCTGGCTATGTGTTGCAGATAACAAGTGGTCGTTCTTTCGTTGCTTCTACTTCACGGGTCTCATTTGGCTGAGGCCCATCTGTTTCCACGTGTTGCTCATCCTTTTCAAGACTCTGAAATTCTGGCTCTATAGTATTTTCATCCTCAAAGGTTGCCTCAATTACATGCTCCAAGCGAATGTTAGTTTTTGTTTCTTCTTCTCCCTTCAGCTGGCCCTCATTCCTAGGAGCATTAGCACTCTGACTATCCAGCTCCCTAGGCAATGGCTGATTGACCTCCCCCAACTCATGCTCTTCATCCAATCTAAGCCTCTAACCCTCAAATAATGAAACCTCACGCACACTAGAAGAGTGAGTTAGTAATTGCATGGGCGATGCTTCCTCCGTTCTCTGAGGCACTGGTTGAACTAGGATCTCTTCCTGTGGCTCTACAACTTGAGTAGCCTTCTTTCTTTTCCTTGCAGTAGGCGGCCTCTGATCTCCCATAAGGTTGTATGTGAGAGCAATCGACTTGCTCTTGAGCCTATTAACACGTCTTTCAACCTAGCTCCTCGTCAATGTCAAGATTGGAATGGATAGTGTATCCAAGTTCGTAATTTCTGGCTTCGACCAATCAGGTGGTGGGACTGGCGTGTCCTTTACTGAGTCATAGTCTGGGTGAATAATGTTGGCATCCTCATCCTCTTGGTCCAAAATTGGAATAACTTCACATTCTCTGATCAACTTCAAAGGTAGCCTACAGAACATCCTCTTCCTAATTTCAGCTTCGCCCTTTGCATTAGCCCAAAAATCTTCGACATGATCCTTATGCCTATGCTCCACACCTTGTACTACTCCAATATTCTTGTAGGTGTCAAAATCCTGCCTGCTGTTGTGAAGAGTGAGGTGGAAAAATTGCAACTCATCCTTAGCTTCTCTGGCTGCCTGTATAGATGGACACTCTTCAATTGAATTCCCCATAATGATGGGGTAGTTCAGCCCTCCCTTCTTCTTCTTCTTCTTTTGAATTTTATCGTAGGCGAGGAGTTTCCTAGATGCTTCAACCATCACGATCCTATTAGTGGGGTACCTTGGCAATTTGTAGGCGTATGAGTGGAACCCCTGTAGCCTGATGTAGGTGAACTTTGGGAATTGGATGAACCAATACCCGTACTCTTCAATCAACTTTTGGGAATCTTGCGATATTCTATGGTGTGTTCTCCGCTAAAGAGCTCTTGTTATGTACATAGTAAAAGCATCGTTCACCCTTTTGAAGCTGGAGGTATTGGTCAAATGTAACTGCGTGCAGGCTTCATTAATCTTGTACTGATTAGGACCGCTTCCAATTGGCTCTTTATAAGTGATCCCTCTATACCTTGTCATCTGAGCCAGCATATAGATGATGTATGAGCTCATGTAAAAAGTCTTTGTCCTCCTTAGGCTCTTGAACTGTTCATCGATGTTGTCATTGATCATTCTTGCCCAGTCGACATATTCTCTTCCCTCCATCACCATGCTGATATAGAAGAACATCCATGGCTAGAAAATATATACTTGAGGGCTCCCGTTCACCCAGTTAAGCATCGTAATGAGATTGCAGTATTCTTGCTTCAACTCCTTTGAGATAATCTGTTTGGGCAACTTGGCGCTAGGAGGTCTAGGCTTCCGCATCCAAGCTGTATTAATTCTCCTAGCACATCTCTCAAAAGTGGAGGCGTACATTTTGTCAACTCTTTCTTTTGTCTTGTACAACATCTTCTCAAATGTAGGAATTTCGAACGCCTCTCCAATAGCTTCTGGTGTCAGGTTGGCGAACAACTTGCCATCAGGAGAAACTATTGTTCTGTGATCTGGCTTATAGCAATTAGCACATTTTGCAATCAGCTTTGGACACTGGATTGCTGGAGGAAAACCAACAGCTGCATATAATCTAGTTTTCATAATATTATGTGTTGTAACTGATGGCTAATGACCACCTTTCCCATACATTTTGCCTCTGAGTGCTCCGAGGTTGAATGAACCAATATTGGTGTCAGTCAAGCCTCCCAACTTCGAAACAAACTTTGATTCAGGAAGAAATGATTTCTTGAGCTTCTTAATAATTTCCTGCCTAGATGCATTTTCTTTGCCAACTTTTTCTTGTGGTGCTTTGCCTGCAGCCTTGCTTGTCCTAGTAGCATCTCCCCTTCCCCATTCAGCCATCTGCAAAATAAAACATACACATTAAAATTCTAACTTTAGAAAATAAAATCACCATGAGATGGCTGAAGAATGGAGTTGACTTCAAAAAATAAAAACTTCTCCAGCATTAAACTCTAACTCCAAACCTCAAGAATTCTAACTTCTAACTTCAAAACTTTCAGCACTATAACTCTGATACTTATAAAAAGTCCTGCTCAACTCACTCACTTCAAACTTTATTTTTCTCAGCACCCTCACCACTTCAAATCTGCAACTAGTGAAGAAAAATGAAGAACTTCGTAGTTTGTATAATTGTGAGAGCGCATCCATTTTAGCAATTGCAATAAATTTTCTTCTCCACTACTTAGTAACTTCCCAATTTTGGAGAGAAAGCTAGCGAGTTGTCACAAAAATATGCCCAGTCATCATAAAATTTGCTATTGTTGGAGATTCTTCTTTTCAAAATTCGAATTTTTCCCATTTGACTGCATGTAACTTTCAGTGGACTCAAAGACTCTTGGGAAATTTATAATAACATCTCCAGCATTTAAAATTTTCCTCCTTGAGAAAGGCATTTTTAATCATGGCAATTTTATTTTAAACACCTTAAAATAAATTTATTTCTTTCATTCATCTGCCAGGCGTACTTCACATTATTATTTTTCCAATACCTTAGAAAATTTTAATTTTTTCTCATAGACAAATTTCACCTTGTCCCCTACTTTGGAAAATTTTATTTTCTCTCAAAATCTTCAATTTAAATTCTTAGTTAACGAGCAAAAAGCTTTGAAATCAATCCTTTAGAAAAATATCCAGTACCTGTTTACTCCACTAATGATAATTGAATACGCTACAGAAGTAAACTAGATACACAATATCATGGAGCATGTAAAGCATTTACAAAACAGATATATATGAAGCATTGGAATCTTTATTCATGTACTTGCAGTATTACATTATCATATCAACGCTACTGACTACGAACCACACAGCAAAATAAATAGTTAAACGACATCGGTTTAGAACACCAACCGTCGGCAACTGACAAGTACCAACTAATCCCAAGGACTAATCCTGAGGACTAAATCCTTGACAGGACATTATTTATTTATTCTATTTGCTAACTAACTATTTAGCGGATTACATCATCCCCCCCTCAGAAAAAAGTCGTCTTCCCAGACGACAAATACAACACTGGGAGATCAATACATAAAATTTCAGTGGGAAGAGGGTTGAGAGGATGTCCCTAGTGGCTGGGGACTGATGAAGTGGTAGCTGGAGTGGTCAGCTGTTGTAGGCGGTACACCTCTGTACGCTGCTGAAGGTGACGAGAGGCCTTCAATTCTTTCTCTTGGGTGGTCTTGAGCAGGTGCACTGCCTCCTTCAAATTTTTATTGACCTTGTCCAATTGCTTGTCTTTTTCTGCCAATTGGCGGCCCATCTCCTCCTCAAGTGCTTTCATCTGCCTCTCCATATCCTGAATGCTTGTATCCCAAGAGATCACTTCCATCTTCTCCTTTTCCAGCAAGCGAGTGAGCTCCTGAAGTTGTCTTTCAAAAGATTCTGGCTTGGCCTAGATTTTACGAGAAAGGGTGATGGCTTGATCCGCTTTCCTCGTCATTTTGTTTAGATGGATCTCATACTCTCAGCAGGCTAGAAATAATGTCCTGTATGTTGTCTCCATCTCAAATAACTGTGCCACCAGCTTGTCATCTTTCCCATGCAAAACTGGTTGCTTTGAAAACCAAGCAGCCATCATTTCTGGTGTCTTCTTCGCCAACCAATCACCAGTAAATATCCTATCGAACTCTCTACCACTCCCTAAGTTCATGAATTGAATGATCCTCTGTGCCTCCTGCTCATCTATGGGCGAGTAGTTCCGGTGTAGTGTCTTTGCAATGTTAGACACTTCTTTAATGACCAACGCAATAGGCTCAAGGCTGTGAATGTACCTCTCAATTGTACCTATGGGGTCCTCTCGATTTGGCTTGGGGATTATCACAACAGTCCCCTCTGATGCATCATTATCACTGGATCCACTGGAATCTTCGACATTACCCACAGCTGTAGGTGCGGCCTTCTGTGGTGTGGTATGAGGCTCCTCATCTAACACAATATGGATCACCTGTGCCAGCTCTCCCTTCTCCACTGTGAGTTGCTGCACCCTTGACTGCGTATTCTCTACTGCCACCCTCAGCTAAGTGCTCCCGGCTGGTGCAGCATCTCATCCCATCTCTGTCTCCATCAACCTTGGTGAGTGAATGAGGGAGATTTCCTCCTCATGAATAGGTGTTCCCATTTGCCTCAGCCATCCATCTACATTTTCTGGTTGGAGTGTCCCTCCTGGTGATGTTGGTGCATCTGTCTCACCTATTATACCCATCGATGTTGTGTCCTCGGCCACCCCTAGTGGTGTCATCTCTCCTGCTGGTGCAACTACTTCAACTGCGCAACCTTCCTTGACCTCCTTTTCGACCTCCTGTTTAGCTAGGGCTATCACTGGAGGATTAACATCTATTGAGTACACTCCGACTAGTGAAGTACTATCGGCAGATGACATTGCTAATTGTGCACACTCTTCACTATCAGCCTGTTTCCTCTTCTTCTTCATAGTCTTCGGTTCTTCTGTTGTACCCCCGACATCCAAAGTCGTCCATTTGAAAACTATAGGCCAAGAACTGTCATAATCCCTTGCTGGCTGAAATTTTCCCAATTTTGCCTCTGGCACTTGATTGTAGATGGCATCTAGAAATAGGGCTATAAGCTGCTGGGTCATATAGAACGCCTTGTGTTTGCATTCTAAGAACTCCCTAATCCTTTTTGACAGGTATAGTGCCCAATTGTAAACCTTTCCCCCACTCAGCCTGAACATATACTCAACCATCCAGGTTGCGATATCCGAGGCTTGGCTGGTGCCTATCAACTTGCATTTGATAAGATCCATAATGCACTTCCAATCACCATTCCCCAGCATATTTTTCCGTAACCTTTGAGCTCCTGCACTCCAAATTATTTCCTTTTCTTTGGCAGTGATATCCGACCTGCAAATTCTTTTAATAATCATCTCTTTCTGTTGTGTAGTCATTTTTGTAGTCGGCTTGGCAACCACTTGCCCAGACACAGGTATGCCAAAGACTCTTCGGAAGTCCGAGGGATAAAAAGCCACGGTAACTGGAAACCCTTCGTATTCAATTATACTCCTGTGGCTGTGCTGATTGTAATTGGCAACAATCTCTCTTAAATATTCTTCAAAATCCTTAGCATTAAAAAAAGGGCACTGTGCTACCTTATCCACCTGTGCTGTCACCAGTGCTCGCTTGATGGGATAGTCGGGTGCCGTCTCCTACCACCATGTCTTGCACTCTGTGCCTGTGAGACTCTCCCACGTCAGCGAATCTGCAGTCACATTATCAGCTTTTCCTTTATCCGCCTTGCCTCCAACCATCTTGGTTTTCAGTGTTATTTTCCTTGCTTTCGTACTTGTGCTAGCATCCATTTTCCTGCTCCTGTAAGGATGAAACTGCCGGAGACCAACTTTTATGAACAGGTGAAAACCCTTAACGACTTCCAGTACAACAGTTATTTGTTTCTAGCGAAGGCTCCAGCCGATGAATGGTACGGACTTCTTCCTCTAGTTGTGAGATGGTACAGACTCCTCACTATGCCGTACAGATCTTTCTTTAACACAATGTATGACCTTCTTCCTAGCTCGTATGGCCTTTGCTCTAGCCAAACGTACGACCTCTTTTGCAACTCATACGGTCTTTTCTTAATGATAGCATACGGCCTCGACCCTGTGATAGAGTACGACCTCTTCTTCATTGCGTACGGCCTCTTCAATTGGGTGTACGGCCTTTTCTCTAACTCGTATGGCCTTCTCCTCCTCTGTGCGTACAGACTTTGTGCGTACGGAATCTCCTTCACAACGTACGTCTTCCTTTCTTCTTGTGCATACAAATTCTCTTGATGTGTTGCGTACAACCTTGGTATTCTGTTGTTTATGGCGTACGGTAATTCTTCTCTTCAATCGTACGACCCTTGTTTGTACTGGTACGACCTTCACTAGTACGGCCTCCAAGCGTACGGAGTCCTCCCTGTGACGTACGGTGCCCTGCTTTTGTGATATGGCCATCTTCCTTCTTTGCAATCGTACAACCCTTTTGTTGTGACCTTTTCACACATCACCCCATTTAAAATGGGGAACCCCCTAATTTTTGCTTTGTTCGGGTCTTTTGGTTTGATTTTAGTTAGTTTTCCTGTTGTCTCTCTCTTGTTCTATCTATCTTTCTGGAGATGTGCCCGCTTTTGAGCTTGAACGTGAAATTTGGCTAAGTCTATAAAATTAGGGTTTGATTCCTTCACGTCAGTTTGAGGTCAAGTCAAGCTTGGCTATTGAGGTTTGAGATTAACATTGTTGTCAGATGGCTTCCAGCAGGTCCCTAGCTAAATTTCATCGAATTCCGACAACTTACTATTTTTAGTAAGTACCAGATTCAGGGCGTTCTTTCGGCATTTTTTGAGTTTCAATAGTCACTGCATCCACAACACATCAAGTTGCTCACTAGCAAAATTTGAGCTGAAACAGAAAACTTACTATTTTTAGCAGTTCAGCTTCTAGAGCAGATTTCAGGGTTTATATGCAGAGTTTTTCAGTGCATGTCGGGTGATTCTTTCTAGGTTTTCAGAAACCTTTGCGATGATATAACATGCAAAATGAGATGATGACTTTCAAAATTCTGCCTTCAGAGGATATTTTTAGGGTTTGCATGTTGAAATTTTCTTTGCATGTCTGAACATTCCTGGTGGGTTTTTCGAGACCTTCGCAATGGTGTAACATGCAAATCAAGATCAGGACTTTTTTTTAGAAGCCGTCTTCCGAGGCTATTTTTTAGGGTTTGTATGTCAAATTTTTTGGTGCATGTCGAGTGATTCCTTCTGGGTTTTTCAAGAGCTACGTAGTGATGTGACATGCAAAACGAGATGATCAATTTTCTAGGAACTTACTATTTTTAGCAAATCCACTATGGCAGCTCCCTCCCAGCATATCAGTACCACAAACAGAACAAAATGCAACAAAAACGGAGTCAAATGCAGAACGTTTGATATACATGCAAGTCAGATTAGGGTTTCCAGCTTCGGGACCCAAAACGCGGGGTAAAATGCCAGAATTTTCAAAAACCGGTGTATCCCACTGCGATCAGTATCTTTCAAGCTATCCATCGGTAAAATTTGAAGGTAATCAGAGCACTTACTATTTATAGTAAGGCGTTCCAGAAACTGGCTAAAAATAGTAAACCAACATCAGGCGCCAGTGTGAACAGGCAAGTTTACCGGGATCACAGCATTCAAATTTCAAGTCAATCGGAGCCGTGGAGGTCTTAGAAACAGGCAGTGACTATAAATAGTAAACCACTTCCAGAAACATGCCAAAAATAGCAGGTCAGTGCGAGGCATCAGTATGAACAGGTCAAATAAGTGATGAGGACCCCCATGGCTCGAATTTCAGACCAAACGGAGCTTCAGAGATTCAAAAATCAAACACTTACTATTTTTAGTAGGCTTGTGCAAAAGAATTAGGGTTTCCTAAAATCAAGGGTGAAACATGACAATCATGCAGAAGCAGCATCCAGCCACAATCAACACCCTTCAGGCAATCAACATGCAAAGTTTGAGCACATTTTGAGCAGTTACTATTTTTAGTAAGTTGCTAAAAATAGCAGGTGTGTGCAAGCATCAGGCGCCAATAACTCAGTCACGTCACGATGATCGAAGCAAAGCAAAAATCAAGCCTTCCGAAGCCAGAACTCGGCTTGAAACACAAAGAATGCAAAAACTTTCTAAAAATAGAAAATTAGGGCAAGCTAGAGACATCATGAGCAGTCAAAAGAACACCCCCCCTAAATCCGCCTTAACAAGCTGAAGTGAGTTGAAAATCTATCTAAGTCTGGCAAAATGGAAGCTCAACTTGCCAAATGCACCTTGAGAAGCTGAGATGGATGAAAATTCTACTAAGGCATAAAAATGGAAGCTCACAGGACTAGATGCGCCCAAGCTTGAAGAGATGTGCCTTGAAATTTGTTTAAGTCTGCTACATTGGAAGTAGAAGACGCCAGATGTGCCTTAGTTGAAGAGGGAAGCTGGAAATGTGACTAAGTGTTGAAAATTTGAAGGTCTTGCCCTCATATGTGCCTAGGCTTGGAGCTAACTTGAAAGTTGACTAAGTCATGAAAATTGAAAGAAGGGACCGTTGAATGCGCCCTTGGGGGAAGATGCCATAGAGAAAATATTCTAAGTCCTTCAAACTTGAAGCTTGGCTCCCTAATTGCGCCCTAGGTAAAGAAAGGCACTTGAAAATTTTTCTAAGTGTAAAAAAATTGGAACTAGAAGGGGTGAAATGCGCCCAAGGTAAAGATGAAGCCTTAAAAGTTTCTAAGGCATTGAAATTTAGAGCTTGAAGGGTCATTTGCACCCAGCAAGGAGATGACTTAGAAAATTTTCTAAGTGTTGGAGAAACGAAAGTAGAAGCTCCCAAATGCGCCCAAACTTGAAAGAGGACTTAAAATTTTCTAAGACAAGTGAAATTGAAAGCTTCAGGGGTCAAATGCGCCCAAGGTGGGTTGAAATTTTCTAAGGAATTGAAACTTGATGTAAGCCATGTAAAATGCGCCTTCACTTGGAGATGGCATGAGAAAATTTAACAAAATATTGAAAATTGGAGACAATTACCTTCAATGTGTGCCTAGGTCGAAGAGAAGTTGGTGGCATCAAATTTGTCTAAGGCACCCAAATTGGAAGTAAAGATGGTGAAATGCACCTTAGCTAGAGTGACTTGTGATTTGACTAAGTGTTGGAAACTAAAAGCTTAGACCCCTATATGCACCCTTGACTTGGAGGAGCCTTGGAAAATTTTCTTGGTGTCTAAAATGGAAGTATGACCTTGAAAATGCGCCCAAGCTAAAGAAGAGGTGAGAAAATTATTCTAAGTGTTTGCTAATGGCAGGAGAAAAACTCAAATGCGCCCAGCTTGAGGAAAATGAGTTAGAAAATTTTCTAAGTGTCAAAGCAAGAAAAGTACGCCCAAGCTTGCAGGAGGATGATGAAATTTGTTAAGGCATGGATAAAGTTGGTGAGGAGTCAGAAAGTGCTAGCTTCATGAAGATGATAAAAAAATTTCAAGTTGGAGCAAGGAAATACACCCAGAGATAAAGAATGGGAATAAAATTGTTGGAAAAATATTTTTCTAAGGTTAAAAATTCAAAAAATTAAATGTACCCCTTCGTTCGGAGACACATGAATTCGACGCTTTCTAAAGGGAATTTTCTTCTGGGTACTGGTCGTCTGCGATGGGGAATGGATTTTAAAGTCTTCCACACTTTGCCGAGGCCTTCAGGATGGAGATTTTTGATGGGCACTTAAACAATGAATTTTGTAAGGGGAAAATATGGAAAAAATTTCTAAGGCAAGGAATAAAATGTGTTGTGGACATAAAATGCCTTGGCGGGTGAATTTGAAGTTGGATGCCTAGATGATTTTTGATCAAGTTCTTGATGAAAACAATTTTCTTGAGCCAGAGTTGGATGAAATATCAGAGTGAACGCTTCAGCCAGTGAAATGAAAAGGGGGCAATTACACTAATATTTTCATAGGGTGATTTCAAAGTGTTAAAATGAAGTATGCCCAAGGAGTACAAGATGAGTGAAATTCTCTAAGGAATGAAAATGGAAGCTCAAGTCTTCAGATGCGCCCTAAAGGGGATGAATGATAATGTGGAAATATTCTAAGTCATGATGAAAGTGAAGTTGGCTAGAGAAAAATGACGAACCCTTGGGAGTTAAAGCATGAAAATCAAGTAAGTAAGTTGAGTTTATATTATGAAGTATTTTGATGCTCTTCTCCTTACTTGTTTTGCAGGAGGAACGTCGAGACCAAGCAGTGATGACTTGAAGTCATGAAGCAAGTACTCCAAGAGTACATTTCAACCTTGAAGGAAGAAAAGTTGCAAGAAATGGCTAAGTGTTGAGACCTAGTATGTGCCCAACTCAAGTGGCAAAGAAGAAGTATTTTCAAAGCTCAGGATGAAAAAGAAGTGGAAACCCAAGCAAGTACTTCAAAGTTGAAGAACAACATCAAGGAAGAAAATCATCATCGAGCAGGAGAAAAAAAGTTACAACCTTGAAGTTTCAAATCGAGAACGTTCCTGCCGTACTAGTCCAAGAAGTTGAAACAGTGTGAATGCGTCTATAAACAAGAATCTTCTAGAGGATGGTGGACATTAATTGTTCATTTATTACCCCACTCCTCCTGGTGGTGGTTTTTAGGGTTAGGGCTGAGTTGGTACAGTTTGGACCATCCATCTGATTGTAATCTGAGCTGTCTATTGGACTTGGCCAGCTATATAAAGGGGCATCCCCCCTCATTTGTACTTTAGTAGAGCTTAGAGATCAGACTAGAGAGTAGAGCAGGGAAACTTTAGTTGTAATATCTTAGCATAGCGTAGTTTGAAGGAGAAGTAAAGTTTTCCTTTGAGAACTTTGTAAGAGATTGTTGTGAAAAAATATTGTAATAAAAGATCTTTCATTGAATGGTGAATTCATCTTTGTTATAAGTAGCTAGCAAGATTTCTTCATCCCTTCGACTTCAAGTAGCATAAAGTAGAGTAGTTTTCATTTTCATGCAAGTACTTAGTAATTGTGGAATGCGGTGCTCGATTTGAACAAGACTTTGCTTATCCATACCACTAGCGGGCTCACTAACGGTGGGTTCGCCCTGCATGGTCAACTGGATTACTTTTCAAACTTAACTTCGATTGTGATTCACGTGTTCGTATGCATCGTCTTGATGGTACTTGCATGTTGAGTTATAATTTGAACACCTTTCGCTACTCCTCTGAAGATTGCACCGGTTTTGTGGAAGCTGTCTGAAGCGAGGCAAAGCAAGGCTCGATTGAAGTCTGTGAGAATTGATCACCATGTCCCACGCCTTAGAGTAGACTAGAACCTTCTTATCCCTGCACTCATTTAATTTCAGTTCATTTTTTGTTAGTATTAGGAAACTTGTGCTTACCTGCCAAATCATCTAAACCACGTGAAACCCTTAATCTGTTGTCTGCTGACAGCTGCTGAACAATTGTGTAAGTCCCTTGAAATACCAGCAAAACACATTGAGCCAACTGAGACTATTCGCATTGAAGGAACCTTGGAGTTGAATGCACGAACTCTCTTGCAATCTTAGCGTGCTGAATACTTTGATCAAGAGAGAATAGGGTAGCCATTTGCGACTTTATTCTGTGTTGGTGCAGGCACGAAAAACACATCAACACCTTTGTATCCCTCCCTGTCGATTGCTTTTGTCTCTATGTTGAGTGTTGAACATTGACAATGACGGCTCTCCTTTTATAGTTTTAGAATTCTTCTTGGGTTGTACACTTTTCCACACTTTAATAGTTTCCACTTTAATTTTCCTTCTTTTGATCATCTTAATAATTTTTATTTTAATTTCTCTTCCCTTGGTCGGCTTTGCTTTTTCCATTACTCCATTTCTTTTATTTATTCCAACTCCATATAATACGTCTGCCTTTGTAATACTTTTATTTTTTCCTTTTGGTATTTTTTTTCTCTTCAATTTTGTTTAATTTCCACTCCAGATTTCTTTCATTTCCATCTTCTCTCTCCGCTCTCCTCCATTTGCCTTGTTTTTCTTCATTTATTCTTCTTTCTTCATTCATTTTTCTACCCTCCTTCATTTTGTCATGACTTTTAATTTTTTTCTCTTCTATCTTTAATTTTTTCAATTTTTGTTTATTTTCTCTCTCATCTCCTCTCTCTTCCTTTTCAGATGTTCTTTTTATTCCCCGTACTCCATCTGTTTTAACCTTCATTTCAGACGCATAGTACCATTTGCACGTATGCGGGGGCCGCTTATAGCATTCTTCACAACATGATCCTATATACTATATATCAAATCATTTATCAAGCAATGGAGAAGGGCCAATACCTTTGAAACTGCCGTCGATATATCGTCCGCCGTAACGTTGGTACCACGTAACCTCTTCGCCTTCTATAGTTGCTGGCCTGGTTGGGTTAGGTATTATTTTCCAGAGCCCATCTTGTGTCACTAAGCTCAGCACTTTCCTCCATTCTCGTCTCAACTGCTTAATTACATCTTCAGTGTACCCGTCCACACTTGAAATGAACACATCTTCTGTCATTATTATTGTCTCTAAACAGGGAGCTGTCCGTTCAAAGTAGGATTCCCATTGCTCGTCATTCCAATCATTTGCTTCATCATTAGCATCCTCAAGTTGACACATACTTCGTTCATAGGCGAGTTGTTCCTCCTCTTTCTGCGCCTCATTGTCTAATCCTTTCGCCAAGTATCCTCGCCTGAGACCTTCATACGGAGCTATGTAACACCAATGTCCACCCATTCTCCGCCATAGTGTTGGTGTCCCGAATACTGCATTGGTCAGGTGCTTGTGCACCTGGAGCACAGCAATGCCTTCCACTCTTTTTTGTACGAGTCTCTCTTTGATGATTTGGTCCACGCCTAACTCCATCCAAACTCCTTTGGCTGCATAACCGGGGCCTCCCAGACCCCAGTCATATTCTTGCGAGTCCTCTTTTTGCACAACCCAATCTTCTTTAGTAGCATAGCCCAACATGTTGATGGCAATGGTGTTCTCCTTTCTTTCTTGATACTGCTTTAACTTAGAGCCATTGATTGCGTCTGGTATGGATGACCCATCTAAATTCTCAAGCTTTATAGAGCCATTGTCATAGACTTCCTGAACTCGAAACAGTCCTGTTGTGACCTTTTCACACATCGCCCAATTCAAGATGGGGACCCCCTAATTTTTGCTCCGTTCCGGTCTTTTGGCTTGGGTTTTTCTCTCTCTCTCTCTGTCTCTTTTCTAGTGTCCGTCTTTCGGGGGGTTGTGTACGTCATTGAGCTTAAACGTGAAAATATTGGCCAAGTCTAAAATTAGGGTTTCATCATTTTTGGTCAATTCAAGGTCAAGTAAAGCGAGAAAATTGAAAATTAAACTTAACGTTGTTATCAACAGGCATCCAGCGGGCTTCCAGCCAAATTTCATCAAATTCCAAGATACTATTTTTAGTAAGTCTGCTATTCAGGGCAATTTGTCAGCTATTTTGAGATTCCGATCATCACATTGCATTCAGAGTACATCAGACTGCTTGCATGCCAAATTTGAGCAAAATTGGACAACTTACTATTTTTAGCAGTCCGGCTTCTGGCACGAATTTCAGGGTCCAGATGCAGAGATTTTCTTTGCATGTCTGGATATTCCTTCTGGGTTTTTCGAGACCTTCGCGACGATATAACATGCAAGTCGAGATGACCACTTCGAGTTGACCTTAGAGGGCTATTTTTTGGTTTGCATGTGGCTTTTCTTTGCATGGTGGATTCGATGGGTTTTGAGGCGATGGTGTGACATCAAGCGGGATTCTCACTCGTAAGGAACTTGCTATTTTTAGCGGGTATGCCCGGCCTCCGGCTGATTGATTCAGGGATGATAGCGATTAATGCGCTAAAAGCGAGCAAGCGGAGATCTTTTGATACGCATGCAATACAAATTAGGGTTTCCGGCAGAGCCTAAAAATAGGCATCAAAAGTCAAAATCTTCGAAATCCGGTAAAACCACCCGTCTCGTTCTTCAGTACTGCTGGTGAAATTTCAAGTCAACGGAGCACTTACTATTTATAGTAAGTCAAATTGAAATGTGCTAAAAATAGTAAATCAGTTGCATGCGTCAGTGTCACCCAGTCACGTGGTGAGGATCGCCTCATTCGAATTTCAACTCGATCGGAGCTTGGGAGCTATCAGAAACAAGAGCTTACTATTTATAGTAAGCCACCCTCAGAAACAGGCTAAAAATAGCAGGGTGACCAAAAGTTGCAGTGTTGACAGGTTAACAGGGTTATGAGGATGCTACGTTCAAAATTTCAAGCCATTCCGAGCTTCAGAGGCGCGAATACAGAGAACTTACTATAAATAGCAGGGCACGTAAGCTGGCGAGGATGATGAAAATTTTGTCTAAGTCTGGAGTCTCATCTGGCAGGCATGGAGAAATGCGCCCAACTCAGCTAGAGGCGTAGAATTTTTTTGAAAATGTGAGTTCATCCACCACCCAGGGCAAAATGCGCCCAAGGCAGGAAAGTCAAAGGAAGTCAACGAAATTTCATCCTGCTCAGGGGTCCAAATGCGCCCAAGATGAAGGAAGGAAAAAGTTCGAAAAATTTCTAAGTATGAAAATCCGCCACCCTCATTGAAATGCGCCCATCCTTCTCTCACATCAAAATGCGCCCATCCTTCTCTCACATCAAAATGCGCCCAACTTGCAAAGAGTCAACAAGGTCAAAGCAAACTCGTCCTCCTTAGGGGGTAAAATGCGCCCAAATCATGCAAGTCAAGACAAAATTTTAGAAGGCAAAGGGTCACCCAAAGGCGTTGGAGATTTCATCCTTCACAAGTATGGAAATGCGCCCAAAGCAAGGAGATGGTCAACAAAAGTCAAAGTTTTTGTCCTTCATCACATGCAAAATGCGCCCAACTTGCAAGCTTGTCCTCCTCACCCCCCTAAATGCGCCCAAATGAGCTCACATGAAGACAAAAAAACGGAAGTTGAAAAGTCACAAGGCATTTGCAAGTTCGTCCTCCTCCTACAAGGAAATGCGCCCATGTTTGCATGTAAAAAGTAATTAAGGGTGATGAATAAGGCGAAAATGTTACCAAGACATGGTGAAAGATGGTAAAAGAAAGGCGTCATCCTCCTCCACACTTAGAATGCGCCCAAGGTGAGTTAAGTGTGATATGCGCCAAGGGTGGTGAAGGAAAGGTGGTGGGCGTGATTTTTTTTAAAATTCCCTCTCAAGGTGTGATATGCGCCTAAGGTTATAGGTGTTGGAAATATCTTGCTAGGCGTTGAAGGTGATGTGTTATTAGAAAATGCTAGGCGTTGGAAAATATTTGAAAGTGTGGAGAATAAAATATCAAGTATGCACCAATGTTTGAAGGGAGTTATAAGGTGATTTTAAAAATCTTGAAGGAGTTGAAATATTTTGAAGTGTGTTAAGCGCTCAGGGGAAGAAAATAAAATATTTTCTAAGTGTTGAAAATTTGCCTAGGCGTTGGGCTTTTGAATGAATATTTTCCAAGTGTGAAGTGATACGGGATGAAGATGAAATGAGCAAGGCATGCCGGGAATGAAGTTGATATAAAAGTTTTCTAAGTGAAAATTTTCTCTCCGTCGGCAATCAAATTTTTCTAAGGCAAGATTTCAAAAGTGCAAGAGGATTTTAAAATATTTTCTAAGGAAATTTTTTTTTGGAAAATATGCCTAGAGCTTCAAGTTGATGAAAATTCTCAGAGCACGAGCAACTTTTCTCAGTGATGGAGTCATAGACAAGGATAATTCAAGTTCCTCAAATTTTTTCAAGAGGTCAGAGCAACACAGAGTGATCACAGGCGAAGAACAATTTAAAATGATGGAAATAATATTTTTCTAAGGTTCGAAATTCAAAAAATTAAATGAACCCGTTCATTGGGTACCCATGAATTCGAGACATTCTGACGAAAATTTTCTTCTGGGTACTGGACGTTCGTGATGAATGATGGATTTCCAAATCTTTCAAGCTTCGCCGACACTTTTTCAGTGAGGAATTTAATCAGTGCTTGAATTATGAATTTTCCTAAGGGAGAATTTTAAATTTTCTAAGGCAAACGTAAATAAAATGTGTTTTCAAAGTGAATTTTCTTCAAACGATGAATACGAAGGGAGTTGCCTAGATAATTGTGATTAAATTCTTCGAAGATGAATTTTCCAGAGCAGATGATGAAGTTAAAAATTTGAATTCAAGTGACAGAGCTCCGGCTGGTGAGTTAAAAGAAGATGAATTAAATTAAATTTTCGAAAGCAAAATCCAAGGCGCCAGTCAAAGTCAAGTTTCTAGAAGAATAATATTCCCGACGACTGGAGACAAGTGTCAGGAACATCAGAGAGGGAAAATTTGAATTCTTGAAGTGGAGTAGTGGAGTTTAATGGCACTGGCTAAAATTAACGTCTTCTAGAATTCGAATTCTAGCTATAAAATGGAGAAGTTTTTCACTCATTTTCACAACTGGAGAAAGGAAAAGTTGCTAAGTCTGACTGTTGCTTGGAGAAGTTCAAATTTTGCTAAAGAGTGCAAGTTGCTGAGGAGGCGCATTTGAGAGTTGCTGAGAAGAGGACGCCTTAAGTTGCTGAAGTTCAAATTTTGCTGAGGAGTGAAAGTGAAGAAAGGTACGCCATTGCTAAGGAGGTTTTTGCTGAAGTTCAGAGTTGCTTGTGCTGAGAGTTGAAGGAGGTACGACTTTGCTAGTGGCTGAAATCTGATTCATTGCTAAAGTAAGTACGCCGGTTGCTAAGAATTTGGATTCGTACTTGCTTATATTAATTGAGCTTAGTGAAGTAAAACGCCATTGCTGAAGTAAAGTTGGAAGGGACGCCTTGTATTGAGATGAAACATTGAGGAACTTTTAAAGTACGAACTTGCTAGTGTGGGATTGCTGATTGCTGATACGAAGTAGTTAAAATTGCTGATTGCTGATACAAGGTCATTCAATTTGTTGATTGAGGAATAAAGTCATCAAAGTTCACTTAGAAACTTGCTCTAAGTGTCGGAATTCAAATTTATTCAAGGAAGAAGCTGAGGTTTGCAAACATGAAAATTATTGCAGCTTCTAGAATCCGACTGCAGCCCCTACAATGCCTTATTTTATTTAATCTAATTGCTGATGAACGTTTGTTATGTTGCAGATGGCTGAAGCGAGGACAACTGGAAAGGACAATGGTGCCTCAAGACAGGCTACGATCAAGAAGCTCAGCAAAACGTTCATGCCAGAATCAAAGTTCATTTCGAAATTGGGCAAGTTGACAGACACGAACCTGGGCTCCGTCAACTTGGAGACTCTCAAGAACAGGCTATTCAGGATTGGAAGTCATTGGGCTTCGGTCACTTCGCACAACATCGTCCGAAGTGGACTATATGCAGCTGCTGGTTTTCCGCCAGCCATTCAGTGTTCGGAGTTGATTATGGAGTGCGCCAACTGTTACGAGAAAGAACACCGGTCGATCACGTCACCAGATGGCCAAGTACTTGCCAATCTCACTCCGGCAGCCATTGGTGAAGCTTTTGGGATCCCGATGCATAGAAACATGATTTACAAATCCAGAGAGCGAGCGGAGTGGATGTATGCTTCAGCTTTCGAGAGATGCATGGATACAATTAACACTCACTGGATGAGCACTCCGAAGCCGTCTCGTACGAAGCTGCCGAAACAGATCATAGCAGAGGACTTGAAGCAGGAATATTGTGATCTTATCATGTTGCTGAGTAGGGTTGGTGGTTGCCCTCAGTCTTATATTTTTGAGCCGTGGATGTTTTATTACATCAACCTGGTGTTAGAAGGAAAGGATTATGTCAATTGGGCTGAGATGATCAGCGACAATATACATGAGCAACTCCTGAGTTTGCGGAGGACTAAAATGTTTTACATGAGTTCATATCTAATTTACATGTTGGCACGGATGACGAGGTACAGAGGAATTTCTTACAAGGAACCCATCGGTTGTGGCTCTCACCAGTTCAAAATTCATGAGGCGTGTACACAGTTGCACCTGTCGAGCACAACCCACTACAAACGTGTCAACGATTCATTCACCATGTACATCACGAGGCTGCTTCAAGAGAGGTTACAGTGCAGAATCTCTAGAAATGCCCAGGAGCTAATTGAGAGGTATGGGTGCTGGTTTATACAATTTCCAAGATTTTCATACATTAGGCTGCAAGGATTTTCTTCATACCCATATAGGCTGCCTAAGTACCCAACAGACAAAATAATAATGCTAGAGATAGCTAGACAAATAGTCGGTCTTTGACAAAATCCAGAAGAAAAAGAAGAAAGGAGGGATAGAGTTTACAATTGTGATGGGCAACTCGGATGAGGTTTGTCCTTCGATACAGGCAGCTAGGGAAGCTGAGAGCGAGCTTCAATTCTATCATTTCTCATATCACACAAGTAGACAACACTATGACCCGCACCATAACATCAACTCGGTGTTGTCAGAGGAATTCAAACACAAGGCCACCATTGAGGATTACTGGGCTGATGCAGTTGATGAGATTGAAGTGAGGAAGAGAATGTTCTCTGCTGCCGACATTATCCCCAACGTGAGTGGTGGAGTAGTTCCGTTCCTAATCGTTAATGAGGACATCGATGTTGTTCATCCGCACTATGCAAAACCGCTCGA
>VDFB02036865.1:3841-55379 GCA_007258455.2 Sequoia sempervirens | reverse complement strand
AAATCTCAATTTATTCACCTTATTTAACCTCAAAGTGGAAAGGAAGTTCAAAACCCTAATTTTCAAACTTGACCAAAATCTCATGTTTAATCTCACGTGATGGGCACATCCTGAAAAGACACGTAATCCAGAGAGAGACAACAAGAAAACTAACTAAATCAAGCCAAAAGTTCTAACGGCAAAATTAGGGGTCCCCATTTGCAAATACGATGTGTGAAAAGGTTACAACACATACAAAAGAAATCTTCTTGGTCACTTGTCATAAATTCTTCATATGTATTCAAAATTGATGTTGCCTCCTTGCACTCACCCTCAACATGTGTGAACAATTGCATATCAATAGGAACTTCTTGAGAAACCGCCTTAGAATCATTGAGAAACAACATTTTATTCCCATCCTTTGCACTAATAACTACCTCATTTTTCTGCTTTGTCTTCTTCAAGTGTGGCTTCAATTTTCTCTCACACTGAATGAACAATTCTCTGATCAACAAACCAGCCGTAGAGGAATTCTTTCCTTCTTGTTCATGAATGTTTAACAGAAAAGTTAGGACGGATTTTGGAATGTCATCCATCTCATTGATAGTCAAAACTAAAATGCTTCTCATTGCTGCCACAACGACCTCCCCCTGTTCACTCCAAGTTGAAATGAAGAGGTAATGGATCAAATAATATATTCGATCTTGCATACCTAATTCAACCAGCAACATACTTGTTTTGAGTTCAGAAAATATCTTCAATATAGCAACTCTTCTTGGAAACAAACTACTTCTAGTTTCATCCAAATCTTGAAAACTCTCCACTATCATATTTAATATGATCTTCATCATTTCAACATCATAGGGTAAATGGGGATTTACAATTCTTATTATCTCCATGAAACAAGAAGAAAGCAGCAGCTTGGTTTCTTCATCAGGATGCCCCAACCAATAGGGCTGATTCAAATAATTCACTGCAGGAGATAGTGCCAACTCCATTTTCTCTGAAGGTGATGGCTTCACTTCTCTCAAACATTGTTCTAACAAATCAAGAATGTTCTGTTCATTTTCTCTTGAATGAAATTCTTTACCAAGTCTCTTTCCAGCCATAAAGAGAGTCTCTGCCAACTTCATCTCTTCTTCATTAACCATGCCTAACTGCCAACTTTTTGGATACCACAAGGAGCTGAACTAGAATATGTTTTGACTTTTGATATAGTACCGGAGATCTCTGTCACTCATCTGCCTAAACATGAAGCACCGATCCACAGAATGGCAGGATCTTCTGCTCTGATACCACTGAAATATGCTAACCAATTTTTTCGATAGTTTTACACAATACAAACCAACACTAGCCAACTTGATTAGCGTTAGCATCAAAACTGAAATCCAAGCTTGAAAGAACTCAACGCCAAGAATGCACACTCAATCCCAAGGAAGGATAGGTGTTGTCATATGGCGGAGAAATTAAAGAACAATACTTGAAATGAAACAAACTCAACATCAAGAATGTGCACTCAAGATCCCACTGAGGGCGAGGTGCTAACATATGACGGAGTTATTAATTGAAAACTGAAATAAATAGGCGGTGAACCAGCCATGAGAATTTCCACGCTACCACTTGAACAGTGGGGGGAAAACATTACAATACAAAACTAATTCATCCGCTGCGGCGGGCATCCACTTATGAGTGGGAATTCGCCACTTTACAGTGGGTGACTAAAGAGAGATTAATTGTTCTTTCTCCACACTGGCGGTAAACCATCTAGGGGTTACAAATGTATGAAATTATAACAAGTAATTGCAGCAATAACAATGGTTGGATTAGTACTACTAAATCTCAACCTTACAATCAAGGAATCTGCAAATACAAGTATTACAATGATAGAGAATAATGCTAAGATGTAAAGAATGAATGCTTTACAATGTTTATCCCTCAAATGATGAAGTAAAGGCCAAAAATAGCAAACTAATGCAATCTGATATAAAAATCTGAGTTCTAGAAATTCTGATCAGCAAATAGAAAACACTATGAAATGCTCATAACTTCATCAATATACCTTCAAATTGATTGAAACCTTTTGCAAAGGCTCTCTAGGAGTATGGCGCCCAAGAACAAGTCATAAAACAGCATCAAATCCTCCTCATTTATTTGGCACGAATCCCAATGTGCTCTAAGAAAGTACGGCCTGGCTGGAAGGGCAATTTTGCTCTTAAAAATCAAGTTCTTTGAATTTAGATCTCATCTTCTATGAGAAGGAGTGCCCAATGTCAACAATCACATAGCACAAATGCCCAGAATGAAATAAAATTTACTCACAAAGCTGTATACAAAATTCACTTTCAGCTGTAGATGAACGAGCAACTCAAAAATGATAATAAACTCCAAAATTCTTCAACAATAGGCTCAATTTGCTAGTCTGGATGAGAAGCAGCAATAAAACCAATTAGGTGTTGTCTTTCAAACACGAAATTGATTGGAATCTAGGAGGTAAGCATCCCTTGAAGAAATAATCACAATGTCATTTCGACAGCATAACTTTATCAATTCACAATGGATGATCAGCTCTTCAAAACAACAACAATATATAAGCTTCAGTTGGAAAATGAAGCAACAAGAACTCTTCAACTTCCAAGAAGTTGAATCACTTCAACTTCCAAAAGGGACGCCACCTTTTTGCATTTTACTTTTTTGAAATAATAAAATATTACTCAACCTCTTTTAGGCGTCCAACTTCACTTTGCAACAATAAAACATTTAATAAATCATTAAATGCACAATTGACCCCCTTAATGGACCCTCTTTTAAAACAACATGAAGTTATTACTCCTAGGCGTGGGGTACAACTGAGAAACATGAAATTTGACTAAGTATAAACTCAACTCATGAAGAAAACCAAATCCAAAGCCAAACTGAAACTGATGGATAACAAGATGACTTGAGTTGAACTGTTGATGATGCCACTGCCAAAATTAGACTTACTAAAAATAGCCACTGCTAAAAATAGTAAGTTTACCTCAAAACCAACAGAAAGCAGAACTGAGCTAGAATCAAGACTTAATGAAAGTGGAAACCCTAAATTTGCACATCTAAGTAGCCTATGGATTTCCGGGAATAGGCAAAAACCAAACGAAGAGCGTATGGCCAAAATGGGGACATTACATCCAATTCCTTACCAGCCTACTTCAATTGTCTTCGCCGGTTTTCTTGTTCTTGCAGCCTAAGTGATCGTCGAACTTGCTCTTCCTGAGTTCCATGCCCGTCAGGTACTCGATTCTTGTCTTTGTTCGGCCATACGGGCATTTAATAGTTGTTCAGGAGATCATTGCTGACTACCGGATCTACGGCGCTGGCTAGTGTCTCGTTCTTCTTCTTTGCGTTTGGTTTGCTCTTCGTAACGCTGCAGTATTTGCTGCCTTCGGCATTCTCAATCCTCTTCTTCTCGCAAGTCTTGGAGAATAATGAAATGACAGGCCAACAATCTGGGCATACGATTCAAGAGATGATCCACTTCATCATTCACTTCCAGCCGATCCCAGATAACTTCCTCAGGGATCTCCCGCCTGCTGGATTCCTTGCTTACGTGATCTTGTAAAGATATCATGCACAAATTGACAAGATCTTCAATCAATAGGTCTCCCCTTTCCTCATTGCTATTCACGGGCTCGTCTTGCGGAAGACCCATCATGCTGCCATGACGAGTGATTCCCTAGTCCGCTTAGGCAACGGCACTAAATGTTTACTCCACTAATGGTAATTCAATACGCTACAGAAGTAAACTAGATACACAATATCATGGAGCATGTAAAGCATTTACAGAACAAATTTATATGAAGCATTGGAATCTTTATTCATGTACTTGCAGTATTACATTATCATATCAACGCTAATGACTATGAACCACACAGCAAAATAAATAGTTAACCGGCATCGGTTTAGAACACCAACCGTTGGCAACTGACAAGTACCAACTAATCCCAAGTGCTAACTAATCCCGAGTACTAAATCCTTGACAGGACATTATTTATTTATTCTATTTGCTAACTAACTATTTAGCGGATTACAATACCCACAAAAATTCCCCCCTTTGGAAAATATATTATTCATGTGTGTACGTATGAGGGGGGTGGTTTAATATTTTCACCCTTGTAAATATTTTCACCAACGTTTATCTCTAACCTTGGGCACACTTCACTAGGCCAACTTTCACTTCCATAAGGTTGGCGCACTTAGGAGGGTCAACTTCTATTTTCAAGCTTAGAAATTTTTTCAAATTATCTCCATGAAGTCTAGGTGGATATAGGGGTCCCTACTTTTATTTTTCATTGCCTTAGAAACTTTTATCTAACTTGGGCACATTTCACTAGGCCCACTTTCATTCCAACGCCCTAGTCAAAGTTCTCTAGCTTTTATTACTTGGGCGCATTTAGGAGGCTTAGCTTCCATTTCCCATACCTTTAAAAAAATATCTTGAGCTTTCAGCTTGGGCGCATCTAGACCCATGAAACTTCATTCACCATGCCTTAGAAATTTTTTAAATTAATCTCTTGGCACTTGGGCGCATTTAACCCCCTCTACATCCATTTTGTGATACTGAGGAAGTTTCTACCAACTCATCCAAGCCAAGGCGCATTTAGCACCTCATGCTTTTTATTTTCACTACTTAGAAAACTCTCAAGTCCCCCTTCTTGTCTTGGGCGCAATTCCACCCTTCTACTTTCAATTTGTTTTCCTTAGAAACTTTTCCATGCCCCAGTTGTTCTTGGGCGCATTTAGGGGGGAGAACTTTCATTTTGTAACACTTTGATTGTTTTCCATGTCCTCATTCCACCTTGGGGCACATTTCTACCCTTGAACTTCCATTCTTCAAGACTTAGATGTTTTTCATCTCCTTCAAGTTGCTAAGGCGCATTTCACTAGGCCAGCTTTCAATTTCAACACTTAGACAAATTCACTACCTTCTTCTCCACTCTAGGCGCATTTGAGGTGGTCTTCTTTCATTTTGATGCCTTAGGAAAATTTCACAACCTCCACTTCTAGCTTGGGTGCATTTAGGGCTAGGAGCTTTCAATTCCAATACTTAGAACTTTTTGCTACCCAGTCTCCTTCAAGTTGGGCGCATTTAGCCCCTTGTACTTCCATTTTGATGACTTAGAAGATCTTCATGGGCACATGTGAGGGTATGAGCTTCAACTTTCGAATACTTAGAAGAATTTCTAGCTATGCCACCTTGAAGGGCACATTTGGCAGGGGGAGCTTCAAGTTTCAATAACTTAGAAAATTTCAACTCATCAACTCTCAAGTTAGGGTGCATCTGACCCCCTGAACTTTCATTTTTCCAAACTTAGCAAATTTTCATCCATTTTCTTCATCTCAAGGTGGATTTGATGGTGTGAGCTTCTAATTGAGTGTGTTGAGCCTCTGTTTCTCCATGACTTAGGAAATTTCGTGCCACCCTCGACTTGCCCTAGCTTGCCATTTTTAGAAAGATTCGAAGTCTTCACGATTTTCAAGAATTTTCCACTTCTAAAGACTTGATCTTTGCTCAACTTGACCCTCGTGACAAGACTAGCCTGCCGACACCTGATGTTTGCATGCACTTGCCATTTTTAGTGACTTGCTAAAAATAGTAAGTGTTGAGAATGAGCTCAAATTTCATGAGTATACTCCTTGAAGAATGTTGATCATGATAGGGTACTGTTTGTCAAAGACTCGCATTTCACCCTATCTTCTAGGAAACCCTAATTCTTCTGCATGGACCTGCTAAAATAGTAAGTGCCTGATTTTCAGATTTCTGCAACACTTTTTGACCTAGAATTTGTTTTGTGGGGTCCTCGCAACCTGCTTGGCTTGTTCACACTAGTGCTTGGTGCTGACCTGCTATTTATAGCTCAGTTTCGAAAGTGACTTACTATAAATAGTAAGTGCTTAGAGTGTGCTCAAATTTTACCAGTGGATAGCTTGAAGGATACTGATTGCAATGGTATACATTCGTTTTTAGAGATTCTAGCCTTTTACTTCTCATTTTAAGTCTTGAAGTTGGAAACCCTAATCTGACTTGCATGTGGCTCAAATGACCTCCATTTGACCCCAATTCTATTGCATGTTGCTTCGTTCATGATACTGAAGTGTTGGGTAGCTGCCGGAGTGAACCTGCTAAAAATAGCAATTGTTTTAAAAAGTGACCAATCAGTTGCCGAATGAGTTTGCATGTCATATTGCGTGAGAGATCTCAAAAAACCCAGAAAAACCTAGTAAACTGGTTTGCATGTGAGCACTGGGTAAAAATAGTAAGTTCCTAAAAAGCAATCATTTTGTCTCGCATGTTACCTTGTTGCGTAGCTCTCGAAAAATCCATAAAGAATATCTAGACATGCATCGAAAAATTCTGCATGAAAATCCCAAAAATAGCCTCTGAAGCTAGAATTGCTAAAAATAGAAAGTTGTCAGAATCTGTTCAAATTTTGCATGCAAGTACCTTTAAGTGTTTTAAATGTGGTGTAGCTGTCAGAATTTCAAATGTCCTAGCAGAAATGCCTCAAATTGAGTACTTACTAAAAATAGTAAGTTCCAGAATTCAGTGAAATTTTGCTAGGAACCTACTAAAAGTCTTCTGATTGCAGTGCAAAGCTCAGATTTCAATTTGCTCAATCAATTTGACCCCAAACTAGCTAGAAGAATGAAAACCCTAATTTCATAGACTTAGCCAAAACTTCAATTAAAGCTCAAAGGCAGGCACACCTCGGAGAGATAAGTAGAAAAGAGAGAGAGACAGTAGGAAAAACCAAAGCCAAAAGACAAGAACAAAGCGAAAATTAGGGGGGTTCCCCATTTTGAATGGGGTGATGTGAAAAGGTCACAACAAAACCCTTGAAGGGGTGGGTTAAAGCATTTGATCCACCAAGTCTTGATGAAGCTATCAAGAAAGCGAGAAGTATGGAATTGGCTGCTCCAATGCCCAAATTTCGGTCCAAGCCCTTTGCACATAAGAAAGAACAGAAACATTTTTCAAATCAGTCCAAAAAGTTTCCTTCTAAGATGAATGATGAGCTGCGTGAGAAGCTTAGAAATGACGGTTTATGTTACACACGCAAAGAACCATGGACTAAAGGCCATAGATGTTATGGAAAGGGTCATTCTCACCACATGGAGGCCTATGCTAATTATGGATCAGAATCTGATTATTCAGAAAAGCGGTCTGATTTTGAGGACAACAATGAAGTGGCCCAGAAGAGTTTGATAAAGAGTGAGCTCTCTAGTTTCCAAAAGAATGAATCCTTTAGGGTTTGTGGAGTGCTTGGAGGGCAGTGTATTGTTGCTTTAATTGACATGGGAGCAGCTCATAATTTCATAGACAAAGGTGTTGATGTGATTTTTATGACCGCACCAATCAGCAGAACAAAGTAATCCAAAGGCTACGCCATTCTCTCTTGATCAAAGAATTCCGTGTGCTAAGATTGCAAGAAAGATCGCACGTTCAACTCCAAGGTTCTGAAATGCTTTGGAATACCCTTAGTAGGTTCGTTGTGATTTGTTGTTTACACGAGGGGACTTACACAATTGTTTAGGATGTATGCAGTGGACAGCAAGTTAATGCTTTGAAGGGGATTTTCGTGCGAATGATTTAGCGTTGAGGTATGAATTTTCCTAAAACTAACCAGAATTAAGCTGAATTGAATGGCTGCAGAGATTATAAAATATATGTCCTAGTCTAAATGCAAGATGTGTGGAGCTTGACCTCAACAGACTTCAATCGGATTTCACCTCGCCTCACATTGGATAACTTCAGCAAAATCTGTGCAATCTTCAACGGAGTAGCGAAAAGTATTCAGATTACAATTCAGCATACATATACCATTAGAACGATGCATACAAGCATACGAATCACAATCGAAGTTAAGTTTGAAATGATTTCCAGTCGACCACGCAAGGCAAACTTGTCGTCAGCAAGTTGCTAGTGGTATGGATTAAACGAAGCTACTTCAATCAAACACCACAAACCCACAGTTAACTACTTGCATGAAAATAAAGAATTACTCTAACTCAAATCCTACTTGAAGTCAAAGGGTGAAGAAACCTCACTAACTGCTCATAACGAAAGAAAAATTCACCAATCAATGAAACTCTTTTATTATGATAGGCTTCCTAACAATTCCTTACAAAATTCTCAAAGGGAGAATTTTCCTTCTCCTTCAAACAATGCAATGAAACTATTCTAACTCTAACTGTCTCTCTATGCTCTAGCAGAATGCCTATTCTCTAGTCTAATCCTCTAATAATGTAGAAATGAGGGGTGGACCCCTTTATATAGCTGGCCAATCTCAATGAATGGTCCAGATCAAATTACAATGGATGGCTCAGATCGAGCCACACTAACCCTAGACAAGATTCTGCCCTAAAAACCACCAGAAGGTGGAGTGGTGTAATTAATGAGTACAAAGATAGAAAATTTTCCTCCTTTGACCACCATGGGAAATTAATGCCCACTATCCTTCCAAAAGATTCTCGTCCAAGACCCTGTTCCCATTGTTCTTCTCTCTGTCTGCGTAAGCAACAAACCGGGCTAGCACTGCATCAACTTCCTGCTCAGAGATTGTCGGAGTAAGGTTGAGCTGATACTCGAGGATGGTAATCGTTTGCTCCTACCGGTCACAAGACTTTCTCCAACTCTCGATGGATTCCTATGTGCTCTAAATGATGGCTGAGAATGTAGAGATGTTTTCAAAGTCTAGTTGAGCAAACACCCTCATCTCAGAGAAGAAAGGCTGCAACCTCCCCTTCAATCCATCCACTTCCACCTCCTTGGGAGTTAGCCTTCTGGTGAATAACGCCTCCAGCATATTGAGGATGCCTTCGTGAATGTTTCCCATTGCCTTCCTGATCTTAGCTGATTCTGTCCTTGCTGTATCGAAGAAGCCTTTGCCAGTGAATGCAACAGAATACCACCCTAGAAAGTCATATCTATCCCCTGCCTGAATCACCCCTTCTTCAACCAAAGTTTTTATTGGAATGCACATCAGAGTTGCTAGGCGAGGAATAGTCTTATCTTGAAATATATGCATGTCGTTCCAAGCCTGCTCGATGTTCTCCAAGCGTGAGAGGATACCAGAAGCATGTTGGAAAGAGGAGACAAGATCTATCATGAATCTTTTAGCCTTAGCGCGGACACCACCAATCCACTTATCTCCCTCTTGAATAGCCCTCTTCATTTCCTCGAGCCCGTTGATTGACTCTCGTGGAAGCTCAGGCGGAAGCTCCACTGTTGGGTTCCCTTGAGCACACGGACGTGCTAGATGCCATACATATCCAACTAGCACCTTATGCTCGTTCTTCAATTTCTTGTACTTCCCTTCCTTTCGCACCAGCCTATCTTTCAATTCCTGGAAGGAATTTTCAGCCTCCTCAACAACTTGTGCTCCGGAGGGACACCCTAATTCAATTCTAGTCACTGTGTAATTTTCAGGCATCACATCACCTAAGTCATATTCCTCCTGCGGAATGCAACATGGAGAGTGCGAGAACCAGCCTCATTCGTTTCCATCCTGGAGTACTTCCTGGCTCTCTTTCTTTTAGGTGACCCACTTCTTTTGTTCAGGAGCTCTTCCATTTCCACTGCTGGGTCGATGTCATCCTCCTGATCTCTCCTTATCGCGTGTGTGAGCCAATTTGGAGCATTTTGTTGAGTGCCATAGACTATCAGCGGTTGCTCCTCTGTTGCTTCCACCTCATGAACTTCTTGAGCGACATTCGTTTGAGGCTCATTTGCCTCCATACGCCGGCTATCCTCCTCAAAACCCCGAACGTCAGGTTCCACTTCATCTTCAAAGGCCGCCTCAAGTGCACGATCAAAGTGAACGTTTGTTTCTGTTTATTTTCCCTCATCTTGCTAATCGGCATCCTTAGGAGCATTGGCACTCTGACTATCAAGTTCTCTAGACAACAACCGGTTAACTTCTTCCATATCCTGTTCTTCAGCCACTCTAACCCTCTGATCTGCAAATATCGACACCTCTTGCACACTTGAAGAGCGAGCCAACAATTGTGTGGGCAATGCTTCCTTCGTCCTCTGAGGCTCAGGCTGTACTGGCTCCTCTACTCGCGTCTCTGTAGGTTGGGCGATTTGTTTCCTCTTCTTTGCCGACATTGGTGGCCTCCGATCGCCCATGAGATTGTATGTGAGGGAAATTGATCTCCTCTTTAGCCTATGAACATGCCCCTCCACCCAACTCCTCGTGAAAGTTAAGACAGGCATAAACAAAGTGTCTAAGTCTGTGATCTCTGGCTCTGCCCAATCCGGTGGTGGGATTGGCGTGTTCTTTATTGACTCATAGTCTGGGTGCATAATGCTAGCATCTTCATCCACTTGATCTAGAACTTGGACAACCTCACATTCTCTGATCAACTTCAGAGGCAACTGGGAGAACATCCTCCTTCTGATTTCAGCTTTGTCTCCTGCATTTGCCCAAAAATCTTCTAAATGAGCCCTGTGCCTATATTCCTCGCCTTGCACAGTTCCAATCTTCCCTCCAGGATCGAAGTCTTGCCGGCTAGTGTGGAGACTGAGGTAATAAAACTACAATTCATCTTCTGCTTCCTTGGTTGCCTGCAAAGAAGGGCACTCCTCAAGCAAATTTCCCATAACAATAGGAAAGTGCAAACCTCCTTTCTTCTTTCTTATAATTTTTTCATAGGCTATGAGTTGCCTAGACACTTCGAGCATTATCATTCTATTTGTGGGATACCTCGGTAGTTGGTAGGCATATGAATGGTGCCCCAGCAGCCTTAAATGCGTGAACTTTGGGAATTGAACAAACCAAAACCCGTACTCCTCAATCAACTCCTATGCCTCTTTGGATATTCTTTGTTGCACTCTCTGCTGAAGAGTTCTCGTGATGTACATTGTAAAGGCATTGTTCACTCTTTTGAAGTGAGAGGTGCTTGTTAGATGTAATTGCCTGCAAGCTTTGTGAATTTTGAATTGACCAGAGCCACACACAATCAGCTCCTGGTATGTCAGCCCCTTATATCTCATCATTTGAGCCAGCATGTAAATGACATATGAGCTCATGTAGAATGTCTTCGTTCTCCTTAAGTTTCTGAACTTCTCATCAATGTTATCACTGATCATTTTTGCCCAATCCACGTATTCCTTTCCTTCTAACACCACGCTAATGTAGAAGAACATCCAAGGCTCAAACACATATGCTTGTGGGCTGCCATTTACTTGGTTGAACATCATGATCAAATCGTAGTATTCTTGCTTCAGCTCCTTTGAAATGATTTGCTTCGGCAGCTTGGCGCCAGGAGGCTTTGGCTGCCTCATCCACGTTGTGTTGATCCTCTTGGCATACCTATCAAAAGATGTAGCATACATCTTATCAGCTCTCTCCTTGGACTTGTAACACATTTTGTCCATAACTGGAATCCCGAATGCTTCGCCAATTGCATCAGGTGTGAAATTTGCCAGTAGCTTGCCCTCTGGAGAAACAATTGTCTAGTGGTCTGGATTGTAGTAATTCGCACACTCCATAATTAGCTTTGGACATCAAACGGCTGGTGGAAAACTTGTAGCTGCATATAACCCACTCCTCACAATATTGTGCGAAGCCACCAATGGAGGATAACCACCTTGCTTTATATTCTTCTCTTAAATGCCTCAAGGTTGAATGAACCGAGGTTGGTGTCGGTCAGACCTCCTAGCGTCGACACAAACTTTGATTCAGGGATGAAAGACTTCTTCAGTTGTTTAATAATGGCCTACCTGGAAGCATTTTCTTTGCTAGCTTCAACATTTCCAGCTCTGGCTGGAGCCTTGCTTGTTCCAGCAACATCTCCTCTTCAAATTTCAGCCATCTGCAAAATAAAAAAAATCAAGCATTATAATTCAAACTTTCTAAAAAGAGAAAAAAAAATTTCGTGAGATGGCTAGCAAGTGGAGTTGGATTTTAAAAATAAAAAAAAACTTCAGCCTTAAAAATTCAACTCCAAACCTCGTGAATTACAACATCAAAATTTAAAACTTCAAGCCTCAGCGACTTGCACCTACAACACTTTCAGCTCTTCGAAAAATCAATCTCTGCACTTCTACTTTAGAATTTACTTCTTCTCAGTACTCAACACTCTCAACTTCAGCACTCAAAGAAATAATTTTCTCAACTCAGAAATCTCACTCACTCAGCAATCACTTTCAGCTTTAGCACGATTTTCAACTCTGCAACTCTGTGAAGAAAAAGGAATAACTTCAGAGTTTTTATAACTGAAAGCAGATGCCCAGTTTGGCAGTCGCCATTAATTCACTCCCCCACTACCTAGAAATTTTCCAATTGAGGAGAGAATATTCCCAGTTGTCATACAGTTGTCATAGAAATTTGCTATTATTAGAGATTCTTTCCTCGTTCGAATTTAAAATTTCCCTCCTCGACTGCCAGTTATTTTCAGTTGACTGAAGTATTTTGAGAAACTCATTAAAATTTACTCCAGCATTAAAAATTTCATCTTTTTTAAAATGGCGTATGTTTTATTAAAATTTAATCTCAACGCCATTTAATTCACTTGAGACAACTTTATTTATTTTGCTAGCGCCTTAAAAAAAATTTATATTTCAATCATGAGCTCTAGTATTTTAAAGTTGCTAGGAAAAATTATTTTCCCCTCATAACTTCTTCCAAAATAAATTTTCCCCTTGATAAATATCCCTCGATTTCAAAATTTCATGTGTCCAAACTAAAGGGGGACGTTTAATTTTTTAAACTTTGGAAAATAATTTAATTGAAGTTTATTTAATTCCTCCAACATGGGGCATTTTATTTGTCTAGAGCAAATTTTATTTTATTTCCGATGCCCTTTAAAAGAATTCATCATTTAGTCTTGGGTGTATTTAACATTTAATTCCCCCATACTTAGATTATTTTCCACTTCACTCCCCAGTCTAGGCGCAATCAAGGGGGGTAAACTTTCATTTTCCAACATTTAATATTTCCTCATCCTCCCTTTTAACTAAGGCACATATGGACCCATGAGCTTTCAGCTTTTTCAAACTTAGAAAAAATTTCAACATTTCTATCTCAAGGCGCATACAGGAAGTCTTACTTTTAAACTTATACGCCTTAGAAATATTCAATCACTTTCTCCTAGCTTTTTAGGCGCATATTGGAGGGTCAGCTTCAAGTATTAAATTTCCCCTCTCACTTTAAATTCCCAACACTTAGGCGCTTCTCATCTTCTTATTAAACTTGGGCGCATCTAGCAGGGGCCACTTCAGGTTTCCACGCCTAGGGAGTTTCCACAGCCTTCTCTTACTTTCAAGGCGCATTTGGGGAGGTTAGCTTCCAATTCCAATGCCTTAGAAAATTTCTAACTCTCACCTTCCTTAAGGCGCATTTGAGGCATTCTACTTCAAGTTTTCCACCCCTTAGCATATTTCAATCACCTTCTCATAGCTGGGCGCATTTGGCACTATGTGCTTTCAATTTCGATGCCTTAGATAAATTCTCACTCACTTGCTCAAGCTTAGGCGCATTTAGACAGGTGGGTTTCATTTTAAATGACTTAGGCATATTTCCCAACCTCTTACTCTTAGCAAAGGCGCATTTGAGCCCTTCTACTCCTAATTTCATTGCCTTAGAATTTTTTTTTTTGTTACTTCCTTCTCTTCAAGGTGCATATGGAGGGAGGGGCTTCAAATTTAAACACTTAAAAACTTTTCCAATCTCCCCTCTTTACTCTAGGCGCATTTAGGGGGGTCTACTCCAAATTTCAAACACTTAAACAACTTTTCCAACTCATTCCTCTAGTCAAAGGCGCTAATGAAGGGTCCTGTTGTGACCTTTTTCACACATCGCCCCATTGCAAATGGGGACCCCCTAATTTTTGCTTCGTTTCAGACTTTTGGCTTAATTTTAGTTAGTTTTCCTGTTGTCCCTCTCTTGTTCTGTCTGTCTTTCCGGGGATGTGCCCGCTTTTGAGCTTGAACATGAAATTTCGCTAAGTCCAAAAATTAGGGTTTTGAACTTTCCAGCCAATTTGAGGTCAAATCAAGTTTGGCTATTGAAATTTGAGATTAACATTGTTGTCAGATGGCTTCCAGCAGGTCCCCAGTAGAATTTCATCAAATTCCAGAAACTTACTATTTTTAGTAAGTGTGCAATTCAAGACATTCTTTCAACATTTTTGAAGTTTCGACAGTCACACTGCATCCAGAACACGTCAAGCTGCTCATCTGCAAATTTTGAGCTGAGATAGACAACTTGCTATTTTTAGCAGTTCTGTCTTCGGAGGCAGATTTCAAGGTTTGCATGTTAAATTTTAGATGCATGTCTGAGGATTCTTTGTGGGTTTTTCGAGACCTTCGCAGTGATATGACATGCAAGACGAGATGACAACTTTCAATGCTCAGCCTTCGGAGGCTGTTTTTAGGGTTTGCATGCAGAATTTCTCAACGCATGTCAACATAATCTTTCTGGGTTTTCCGAGAGCTTCGCAACGGTGTAACATGCAAGCGAAATAGGTCACTTTTTGGGAACTTACTATTTTTAGCCAGTGCTTGCATGTTGATGATTTTCTAGGTTTTTCAAGATTTCTCGGGTGGTGTGACATGCAAAATCATCTGACAGCTGGTTGATCACCTTTTCAACCACTTACTATTTTTAGCAAATACACTTCGGTAGCTGCCCGACACTCCAGAATCGCGAACACAGTGACATGCAACAAAAGCGGAGTTGAACAGAGTTCATTTGAGGCACATGCAAGGCAAATTAGGGTTTCGAACTTCAGGACTCAAAACGAGGGGTCAAACCCCAAAATTTCCAAAAACCGAAGTATCCCATCATGATCAACATATTTCAAGGAATCCGTTGGTAAAATTTGAAACAGGCTATAAATAGTAAGTCGGCATCAGGCACCAGTGTGAACAGATAAGTCAAGTGGTGAGGATCACGACATTCAAATTTCAAATCAAACGGAGCTGTGGAAGTCTCAAAATCAGGTAACTGCTATAAATAGTAAACCACCTCCAGAAACACGCCAAAAATAGCAAGTCAGTATGGGATGGCAATGTAAACAAATCAACTTGATAATGAAGACCCCATGGCGCAAATTTCAGGTCAAACGGAGTTGCAGAGGTTCGACTATCAATCACTTACTATTTTTAGCAGGCTGGCGCAGGAGAATTAGGGTTTCCTAAAATCAAGGGAAAAACACGACAATCATGCGGAAGCAACATCCAGCCATGATCAACACTCCTCAAGCAAACAGCACGCAAAATTTGAACTCATTCTGAGTAGTTGCTATTTTTATTAAGTTGCTAAAAATAGCAAGCATAGGCAGATATCAGGCACCAATAGCTTAACCACATCCCGGGGTTCCAAATAAAGCAAATTCCAACCTTTCGGAGCTTGAAATTAGCTTGAAGTGCAAAATTGACAAACTTTCTAAAAATAGCAGGGTTAGGGTAAGCTAAAGACATCATGAACAATTAGAAGAATCACCTCGAGTCTAGGAATGAGCTGGAAAATCCATCTAAGTTTGATAAATTGAAAGTAGCCCTCCTCAAATCCGCCTTAGCAACCTGGGAGAGGTTAAAATTTGTCTAAGTCTGAAAAATTGGAAGCTCCATGGGTGAAATGCGCCTTAGTTAGAAGGAGGATAGATGAAAATTTTCTAAGTTATGAAAATTGTAAGCTCAGGGCCCCAAATGTGCCCTAGCCTTGAGGCTCGTTGGAAAAAAATTTACTAAGTCTTCAAAACTTGAAGTACACCCTCTAAAATGCGCCCTTGGAAGGAGATAGCATGAGAAATTTAGTTAAGTCCTTGAAATTTGAAGCTTGGCCCCCTAGATGCGCCCTAGGTAAAGAAAGGCACTTGGGAAATTTTCTTAGTGTAAAAAAATTGGAAGTAGGGGGAGTTGAATGCGCCCTTGACTTAGAGGAAGCCTTGAAATTTCTTTAAGTATGTAAAATGGAAGTTGGGCCTCTCATATGCACCCTAGCAACATGATGGAGCTTGCAAACTTTCTAAGTGTAGTAAAGTGAAAGCTCAAACCCCTATATGCGCCCAAGGAGAAGAGGGGCCTGAAATTTTTTCTAAGTGTTCAAAACTTGAAGCTCAGCTAGCCAAATGTGCCCAAGAGCTAAGAATGCTAGGGGAGAAAAAGTTTAAGTGTTTGAAACTTGAAGTAGACCTAGCTAAATGTGCCCAACTTGAATGAAGGGACTTGGAAATTTTTCTAAGTGTTATAAACTTGAGGCAAGCACACCAAAATGCACCCAACTTTAGGATGAGACATAAAAAATTTCTAAGTGTGAAATTAGAAGCTTGAAGGATTAAATGTGCCCTTGAAGAGGAAATCCATGAAAATTCAACTAGGGCAAGTAAAGTGAAAGCTCTCACCCCTATTTGCACCTAACATGAAGTTTGAAAAAGTGAGAAATGAGAGTTGGCCTAGAAAAATACGCCCAGAGATGAGGAATGAAGAATAATTTGATTGAAAAATATTTTTCCAAGGTTAAAATTCAAAAAAATAAAAAGTACCCTTTCGATTGTAGACACATGGATTTTATGTTTTCTGAAGGAAATTTTCTTTTGGGTATCAGACATCTACGATGAGGAATGGATTTTAGGATCTTCCACAGCTTGCCAAGGATTCTAAGGTGGAGATTTTTGATGGGCACCGGATGGATGAATTTCCTAAGGAAAATTTGAGAAATTTTCTAAGGCAAAGAAAGAAATGTTTGTGAAGATTAAATGCCTCGATTGATGAATTTGAAGATGATTGCCTGAATGATTTTTGATCAAATTCCTGATGAACAATTTTCTCAAGCCAGAGTTGGATGAAATATCAGAGTGAACGCCTCAACCAATGAAATGAAAAAGGGAGCAATTGAGTTAATAGTTTCATAGGGTGATTTCAAAGTGATAAAGAAAAGTACGCCCAGGGAGTATAGGATGGACAAAATTCTCTAAGGAATGAAGATAGAAGCTCAAGTCTCCAGATGCGCCTTAAGGGGGATGAATGACAATGTGGAAATATTCTAAGGCATGAGGAATTTAAAGGAAGCAAAGTTGGCTAGAGAAAACGATGACCCCATCGGATCCGGAGATCACTCAGACCTTGAAGTCAAAGCATAAAAATCAGGTAAGTAAAGTGAATTTGTATTATTAAGTGTTCTAATACTCTTCTCTTTATTTTGCAGGATGAACGCCAGGGATGGAGCATGGTGACTTGAAGTAATGAAGCAAATAGTCCAAGATGATAAAATCATGAAGGAGGAAAAGTTGCGAGAAATGGCTAAGTGCTGGAATAAACACATATGCACACAGTTCAGACAAGTGGACGACGAAGAAGAAATGATCGAGTCCATAACTGAAGAATCCGTCAGGATTAGAGATGGAAGAATAATGAAGGCTCAGGCATTGAGGAGTTGAAGAGTGGCTGGAAGGAGGAAAATCACCATCGAGCAGGAGAAAGAAGTGGCCATGTCAGTCCAAGAAGTTGAAACCATGATGATCAGGCTCATCCAGATTGCAGTCAGAAAGAACAATGTGAATGCATTTACAAACAGGAATCTTCTGGAAGATGGTGACCATTAATTGCTCATTTATTGCCCCACTCTTTTTGGTGGCGGTTTTTAGGGTTAGGGCTTACGTGGCTCAATCTGAGCCATCCATCTGATTGTAATTTGAGTCGTCCATTGGATTTGGCCAGCTATATAAAGGGGCATCCCCCCTCATTTGTACTAGTTAGATAGTAGACATAGAGTAGAGGGACAACTTAGAAGTAGCTTAGTATAGATTGATAGTGTAGTTGAAGAAGGAAAGTTTTTCCTTTGAAAACTTTGTAAGAAATTGTTGTGAACACTCTCTCAATAAAAGAGTTTTCATTGATGGTGAATTTCGTCTTTTGTTGTGAGTAGCTAGCAAGGTTTCTTCGTCCTTCTGATTCGAGTAGTATCTTAAAGTAGAATAAGTTTCATTTCATGCAAGTAGATAATAACTGTGGAATGTGGTGTTTAATTTGAGCAAGCTTCGCTTATCCATACCACTAGCAAGCTCACTGATGGTGGGTGCGCCTTGTGTGGTCAATTGGAATATCGTGCACTTAACTTCGATCATGATTTGTATGTTTATATGCGTCGTTGTGATGGTATTTTATGCTAAGTTGTGATCTGAACACCTTGAACTACTCCTCTGAAGATTGCACCAGTTCTGTGGAAGTTGTCCGAAGTGAGGCAAAGCGGAGCCTGGTTGAAGTCTGCGAGAATTGATCGCCATGTCACATGCCTTAGAATAGATTAGAGCCTTCTTATCCCTGCAATCATTTTAAATTCGGTACATTTTGGTTAGTATAGGAAACCCGTGCTACATTGACAAATCTTTCGAACTACGAAAAACCCTTCCTTTGCTGTTAAACAATTTCGTAAGTCCCCTTGAAAAATCAGCAAATCATATCAAGCCAACCGAGACTATTCACACTGAAGGAACCTTGGAGTTGAACGCATGAACTCTCTCGCAATCTCAGCATGTTGGATACTTTGATCAAGAGAGAATAAGGTAGCTGTTGGCGACTTTATTCTGTGTTGGTGCGGTCACGAAAAACACATCAACAGGTCCTGCTTCAAACTTGAAACACTTAGAAAAATTTCAAGTGCCTTCTTCTCCCCTAGGCGCATATGAAGGTGTCAACTTTGAATTTGAAACAATTAGAAACTTTCATCACCACTCCTTCCCTAGGCGCATTTGGGGGGGTCTACTCCAAATTTGCAATACTTAAACTTTTAGTCACCCTCTTCTCAAGCCAAGGGCACATTTGGAGACCTCTCTTTCAACTTTCAAGACTTAGTCAACTTTCAAGCCTCTTCTTCTGACCTTGGGTGCATTTCTACCCCTGAGGTTTTAATTTGTGATACTTAGAAATTTTTCAAGGCTCCTCCTCAAATTTGGGCGCATTTTACTCTGTGAGCTTCCATTTTTCATGCCTTAGTAGAATTTTCATCCACCTCAGGTACCTTCTAGGGAAAATTTTGGTGTTGGACTTCAAATTCCTCACAATTAGTGAATTCCTTATAGTTTCGTCTGATTTGGAGTGATTTGTTCATGCTAGCCCTGGCTTGCCCTAGCCTTCTATTTTTAGAAAGTTTCTCCAACTTTGCATTTTGAACTGATTTCCGGCTCCAAAGGGCTTGATTTTCACTATATCTCGAACCTCATGATATGATTGTGTTGCTGGCATCTAATGCCTACCTATACCTGCTATTTTTAGCAACTTACTAAAAATAGTAACTGCTCAGAAGGTGCTCAAACTTTGCGTACTAGTTGCCTAAAGGGTGTTGATCGCGACTGGATGCTGCTTCTGCATGATTGTCGTGTTCCACCCTTGATTTTAGGAAACCCTAATTTCTCTGCACAGGCATGCTAAAAATAGTAAGTGCTTGATTCTCAAACCTCTGCAATTCCATTTGACTTGAAATTTGTACCATGGGGTCTCCATCACTTGCTTGACCTATTTATATCGATGCCCCGTGTTGACCTGCTATTTTCGGCATGTTTCTGGAGGTGGCTTACTATTTATAGCAATTGATTGATTTTAAGACTTCCACAGCTCCGTTTGACTTGAAATTTGAATGTTGCGACCCTCATCAGTAGACTTGCGTATCCACACTGGCACCTGATGCTGACTTACTATTTATAGCCTGTTTCCAGAAAGCCTTACTATAAATAGTAAGTGCTACGTTTGCCTTCAAAATTTACCAGTGGACTCCTTGAAAGATGTTGATCACGATGGGAAACCTTAGTTTTTGGAAATTTTGGCGTTTGACCCCTCATTTTGGGTCCTGAAGCTTGAAACCCTAATTTGTTTTGCATGTGCCTTGAATGACTTCCGTTTAACTCTATTTTTGTTGCATGTCATCGGGTTCATGATTCTGAAGTGCTGGGCAGCTGTCGAAGTGGTACTGCTAAAAATAGTAAGTAGCTGAAAAAGTGGCCAACCAGCTGTCGGATGAGTTCGCATGTTACATTGCCCAAGAGATCTTGAAAAACCCAAAAAAATCATCAATATGCAAGCACTGCCTAAAAATAGTAAGTTCCGGAAAAGTGACCAACTCTGCTCGCATGCTACCTTGTTGCGAAGCTCTCAGGAAACCCAGAAAGATTATGCAAACATGCACTGAGAAATCTTGCATGCAAACCCTAATTATAGCCTTAGAAGCCCAAATTCTGAAAGTTCTCTCGTTTTGCATGTTATACCACCGCGAAGGTCTTGAAAAACCCACAAAGAATCTTAAACATGCATCTGAAAGTCTAACATGCAAACCCAAAAAGTGGAACTCGAAGGCCAAACTGCTAAAAATAGCAATTTGTCTGTTTCTGCTCAAATTTTGCAAGTAGATAGCTTGCAGTGTTCAAAGTGCGGTGCAATTGTCAAAATTTGAAAATCTCAAGGAAACAAACCCCAAAATTGGCACTTACTAAAAATAGAAAATTCTCAGAATTCAATGCAAATTCAGAGGGAGCCTGCTTGAAGCTTCCTAACAGCAGTGCTAAGCTCATAACTCAACTAGCCAACTCAATTTGACCTCAAAATTGTCTGAAGACTATAAACCCTAATTCATTGAAAAGCCCTCCAAGCTTAGCCAGAATTCAAACCTAGGTTAGATAAGAAGTATATCATCAGACAGAAAGAAGGAACCAAGAGAGAGACCGAAAAACCAAGCCAAAAAACCCGAATGGAGCAAAAAAATTGAGGGGTCCCCATTTTGAACGGGGTGATGTGTGAAAAGGTCACAACAGAAGGTTTGGTTGCAAAGAGAGGGCTCAAAACGAAAGAGCTCAAAACGAAAGAGTTTGAAGGATTGAAAGTAATGGTAGCTAATGGTTTTACTATATCTTGCAACTGGAAAATCTCTTACATGTCTATGCTATTGGGTAATTTTGAAGTCAATGATGACTTCTATGTTGTTGGCATTGGAGATACTGATGCAGTGCTTGGTATTCAGTGGCTATGATCTCTTGGACATATCACTCTAAATCTACAAACCATGGAGTTGAAGTTTCAATTAGATGGGAAGAAGGTAGTGCTAAGAGGGATGTCTAATGGAGGCCCTCACATTGTGTCATTCAATAGGATGGAGAGGCTGATTCATCATGACCAAGTTGAGTGGGCTGCGGAGTGTTTGATTATGCCATCAGATCCAGTGGAAGATAAGAGACATACAAACCTGATATTCAGTCATTGATCACCAAGAAGAGTAAAGTATTTGGTAGCATACCTCCTAGGAGACCTCCTAAAAGAGGGACTGAGCATTTCATAGAGCTCAAAGAAGGAGCTAAGCCTATCATTACAACTCCATACCAGTATCTAAAGAAGCAAAAAGATGAGATTGAGAAGGCCATAAAAGAACTCTTGGACATGGGTCTGAAATATACCGAACCAATTTTTTCCAGTTTTTGAATGCAATTACAACAATATACACCCGTTAGGGTTAGCACTTAAAAACCAAAGCGATGCAGAATTCAACTCTAACCAAGAATGCGCTAGATGACGGCAAGCATATGGTTAGAGGATCTCAATGCAATGCTGAAAGATTAACTCTAACCAAGAATGTGCCCGAGATGGACAAACATATGGTCAGAGGATCCCTACCAACTACAAGTGCTGAAAGTAAACTCAACACCCAGAATGTGCTTTCAATCCCAGAGTGGGAATGGAGCTACCATAGGGCGGAGATGCTAAGAAAATACAATGCAAATCAACTGTAAATAGGTGGCAAGCCAGCCTCTTCCACTTATTTAGTGGGTATTACAAGCATGATGAGAATAATGAGAAGAAATGCTGACAGTACTACTGTTCAGCTTACAATAATATAGAGAATGCCTGCAAGAACAAGGATTAGAAGCTCTTCAATTGCTGCAATAGTAAATGTGACCTCCACCAAGCTTAGTAAGACTTCCTAACACCAAACCTTCACCAAAAATGCACTTTCCAAAATCTGATATGACAGAACAGCAACTTGAAATGCATAATCAGCAACCCTAGAATCCACTAAAATGCTCACAACTCACTCAATACTTGTCAGAATGACATGAGACTTGATGCAAACGAATGCTAGGATGATGACAATGAAAACTAGACAAAGAAACAGCTAAAAAATTGAAGTATTTTTTTTTCTAAACACTTGCCAGGCGGAACATAATGGTACAGCCTCTAGAAATGTTCTACCAACAAGATAAAATCATATTCTTCATTATAAATCACCAAAATTTGCAGAAATGGGCCCCTAGGGCATAGAAATGGTTCTAGCCAATACCCAGAACGAATATATTTTTATTTTTTGACTTATGAGCAAAAACAACATTTAGCAACTTGAAGTCAGCAACTCCAGAACTTCATTAACATGCTAGAATTTGAACTACAAATGCACAATAACTACTACAATGCAAAATCTCACTACACATCCACTCAACTACAAACTAACTCTCCACTAGTTGCTATCTTTCAAGCAAGAAGTCGAGCCAAGGCTAGGAGGCATACATTCCTCGAAGTAATCCCAATACCATTTTGACAGCATAACATTACTCAAGTCATAAGATATCCAACTGAAGAGAGAAGGCCTTCTTTTATAGACTTAGTAGAGAGTCTCTAGATGCTTCTAGAAAGTGCGCCCTATTTCCAATTTGACTTTTTAATTTATTTTCCCTTCCTCAAGGAGAAATAATTATTTTTTAATAAAATAAAACACTTCATCAAAGTTGGCATCCCCCTTAAGCATCTCATAATTTTTGGACTTGGAATTATTTAATTTCCTCTTGATGAGGAATTCACCCTTGAAGACCCCCTTTTTAAAACAACTTAAAGTCATACTGCTAGGCCAAGGGTTTAATGTGAAAATATAACATTATTAATTTAAAATAACTTATCCCTCCAAAATGAGCACCTTAAAGCCAAAATCAATATTACCAATTGAACTGCCAGAAGAGGAAAGCTTGCTGAGTTGATGCAGATTAGACCACTGCTAAAAATAAAATTTACTAAAAATAGTAAATTCGGAAAGTTGCTTGGATCAAAGTGAAAGCAATACCATTGCGAAGCTTTCTGAAAACCCAGAAAGAATCCGCAATCCAAAATCCCAAACTCCAAGATGCAAATCCCTGAATCTTCAAAAGAACCCACCAAGCAACCAGAAACCCTAATTCTGCCTCTGACTAGCCGACAGCACACCGGAGATAGGCTATCAATCACTGGAAAGTGTAGGGCTAAAAATGGGGACATTACAGTCCGCCCTTCCCAAAATTGCCTATCCTCAAGCAAAGCCACCACAACCTTAGAGAATATAGAACTGATCAATACCCCAACAAGTATGATCCCAGGGTCCCATGTGTATCTCAAGAAGGATCCACCATGTCAATGCTGCACTACTCTGATCACATCAGTGAAAACATCATGGCAATGCTACACTAACCTCCTTTGTAACTCCAAAATGTTACCATCCCTGATGCTCAAACTGAAAAATCTTAAAGGACTGAGATCCATATCATGCAACGTCTCATGTCCAAGATGCCCAAAGTCAACAATATCAACCATACCACTATCTATCACAATCCTAGGCAAGAAGAAAGATAGGCTACTCAACTCAAAATCAAACTCCTTAGCATACCTCCATACGGTAACAAATGGAGCCAAGACCGCAAATGTGACATCTTTGAATCTTCTTGCAAAGAGGAAAGCAATCCTTTGCAAGAGCTCAACAATCTCATACTCATAACTCCGCATGGAGCTACTATGCCTCATCTGAATTATACTGATACCACCATGAAGACTGGAGAAGTTTCTCACAATTCCAACCCCAAGAGTCTCAGAATGTAGAATGAAAGCATGGGGTAGCTCGCTGTCCTGAACCAATAATGAAAGTAAACCATCAGAGTTTGCATCACAAACCTCCAAAGTGGCTAGAAAACACGCTAAAGCCATTTCCATCAGAAAACTACCACTTCTTTGATTGGGAGTGAGGAACCAACTCTCCTGAATGAGAGAAACTTCACATGTAAGGTGGCTGGTCTGCCTCAAACCAGCAAGCTTGAGTCTCCAAATCTGCTTTTGCCTTATCCAAGGATCACTCTCAAGAGCCACCAACCGTTCCTCCCTCCAATCCATTTGTTGATGAAAAAATGGGGCCATCAAGTGGTTGGTGAAGAAGAGGACAACACCCAAAGGTCTGAAAATTTGATCACTAACCCACCAAAAATTCCTCTTTCCACAAGCCATAAACTCCATCAATCCAATTTGAGAATCCCAAGCATGGATACCCAACTGAAAGTGATTTTCAACACACTGAAAAGAAACCTCAATGCATCCCCAAGTGCTAGTGAGAACCAAGTGCATTCTCATGAAATTGGTGTCCCACCTAGTGAATCCTTGAAGCTTAACCATAGAGCTTCAACCACATTGGAGTATGAAACATAGAATGGCTTCAATTTCAGCTCCCAAAACTTACTAGTATGATCCCAAACATCACTCCACCCAAGGGATGGATGGTTAAGAGTGAAAACACCAAGTTTTGGTCCACCTTTCTCCCATTCCTCCTCAGTAGTAGGTCTGAAATCTTCACTCCTTGCTGCTGTAATGAAATTACCAGCAGCTACTCAGACTTGTCTCATCAACATCTTGATGTCATAGATGTTGAAATTACCTCGCTTCAACATCTCCCACATGGAAATAAGATATTCTCTTCTAAGTGTGAGGTGCGCCCAAGGTGAAGATGGGAAATATGCTAGACGTTGGTTTTAAAAATGTTCTCCATGACATACAAGTGTGATCAAGGCATTAAAATTTTCCAAGTGAATTGATTTTCTCACCACAGGAAGATGATTGAAGATGAAATAAAAATTTCTAAGATGCTAAGTGATTTAAAATTTTCTAAGGCACAAAATGTTCTTCCTTAGGAAAAACGCCTAAGTCTAATGAAGTGGTGGAGTTTTCTTGAGACACAAGCGAGATTGCCTGTGGAGAAGTTAGATAGTGCCTACTTCGTGAGGTGGATAAATAAAATAAAATTTCAAGTCAGAGCAACAAAATTCTTAGAGGGGATGAAGAAATGAAATAAATTGTTGAAAGTTATTTTTCCAAGGTGGAAAATTCAAAAAAATTAAATGAACCCGTTCGTTGTATACCCATGAGTTTGACAAGTTCTGAAGAAAATTTTCTTCTGGGTGTTGAAGATCTCCGATGAGAAGTTGATTTTAAAGTCTTCCACGGTTCATCAAGGTCTTCAGGATGGAGATTTTTGATGGGCGTAGGATTGATGCGTTTTCCTAAGGGAAATTTTAAAATTTTCTAAGGCAAAGTGAAGAAAAGGTGTTTTCAAGGTAAAATCCTCCAGACGATGAATTTGAAAGGAACTGCCTAGGTGAATTTTCTTAAATCCTTCATGAAGATAGTCTTCTTGAGCCAGAGATGAATAAAATCAAAGTTGTCAGAGCTTCAGCAGGTGAAGTGAATTCCTTGAAGAAGATGCAATTGAAGTTAATACCTTCAAAAGATGATCTTAAAAGTACATCTTTTAAATACGCCCTTGAGGAGGTTGAAATTTGGCTAAGGCATGAAGAATTTGAACGCGAAGTTGGCTAGTGAAGGCGATGAACGCTTGGAAGTTAGAGCGTGAAAATCCTGGTAAGTAAGTTGAATTTATATTATGAAGTATTCTAATGCTCTTCTCCTTGCTTGTCTTGCAGGAGAAACGTCGAGACCAAGTGATGAAGAAAATAATCCAAGATGACATTTCAACCTTGAAGGAAGAAAAGTTGCGAAAAATGGCTAAGTGTTGAGACTTAGTATAACTCAAGTGACAAAGAAGAAGTTGAAGAACGACGTCAAGAAGAAGATCAAGAACAGTGTGAATGCGTTTCAAAGCTAGAATCTTCTAGAAGGATGGTGGCCATTAATTGCTCATTTATTACCCCACTCTCCTTTATGGCAGTTTTTAGGGCGAATCTTGTTTAGGGCTGAGGTGGCAAATCTGGTCCATCCAGCCGATTGATTAATCTGAGTCGTCCATTGGACTTGGCCAACTATAAAAGGGGGAGTCCCCCTCATTTGTACCTCATTAGAAATTAGAATTAGATCAGAGTTAGGATAGCAAGAAGGAGTAGAGAGCAATTAGATAGTTGATAGTATATTTTAGATTGAAAAGGAAGGAAAGTCTTCCCATTGAATACTTTGTAAGAAGTTGTCATGAATGCTTTCATAATAAAAGAATTTTCATTGATGGTGATTTCTTCTTTGTTATGAATAGTTGTTGAGGCTTCTTCGTCCTTCCAATTCACGTAGCATCTTGAAGTAGCTTAAAGTAAAGTAGATTTCATTTCATGCAAGTACTTAGTAATTGTGGAATGTGGTGCTTGATTTGAACAAGACTTCGCTTGTCCATACCACTAGCAGGCTCGCTGACGGTGGGTTCGCCTTGCATGGTCAACTGGAACTTTATGAAACTTAACTTTGATTATGGTTTATATGTTGGCATGCGTCGTTGTGATGGTGTCTTTATGCTAGATCATGATCTGAAAATCTTGAGTCACTCCTCTGAAGATTGCACCAGTTTCGCGGAAGCTGTCCGAAGTGAGGAAAAACGGAGCTTGGTTGAAGTCTGTGAGAATTGATCACCGTGTCCCACGATTTAGAATAGACTAGAACATTCTTATCCCTACACTCATTTTAAATTCAGTTCATTTCTGGTTAGAATTAGGAAACTTGTGCTCACTTGCCAAATCATTCGAATTACATGAAACCTTTAGTCCGCTGTCTGCTGTCAACTGTCGAACAATTGTGTAAGTCCCCTTGAAATACCAGCAAAATCACATCAAGCCAATTGAGACTATTCGCATTTAAGGAACCTTGGAGTTAAACGTATGATCTATCTCGCAATCTTAGCATACATGAAACTTTGTTCAAGAGAGGATAGGGTATCTGTTGGAAAATTTTATTCTGTGTTGGTGCAGTCGTGAAAACCACGTCAACACATACACATGAGACAAGTATTCGTTTTACTCCAGATTACACATTTGCTATAATATTCGTGAGGCAAATATTTCAATATGTTCGTTCTTTTCATGTGGTCATTCTCTTCATGCATTTGAGTACATAATTGACTTTTTCATATCTGGACTTCAAATCTGAAGAATGTCTCATCTCGATTTTCCATATCAAAAATTATAATCTGAAGACTATAATAATCTGAATATATTATTTATTCAGTCTGAGGTTGCATAAAAATAAATCTATAACTATAGAAAGATTTCCATAGTGATTTTGGTCACTTGCACAGATCAGATTCTTCCGAAAAGTCTAAGAGCTGAATGTGTCTATATCTACTCTATTTTGAGCCAGCAACATGTCTTTATGATAATTCTTTTGAGCCATGCATTCTGAAGTAGACTTCTTAAACCAATATTCTGAGACATTTGGCTTTTCTACAATTTCTCTTTTTCTCAATCTTATCCATATATTTGACATCAACGACAACATTTCCAACAATCTCCCCCTTTGTGATTGATGGCAACATATTCTTCCTCATCACTCTTAACTCTCCCCATTCTACTTCTCTCCCCCTTTGACATCAATGGCAAAGGGACTTCCAACAATGTCTTTCTTGTTCCATGGAGCTACAAGATATTGTGCATAGCTCTCCCTGAAAGTATGCTCCCAACTACTCATCTTTCTCTTTTCATTCCTTGTCCTTTAAAATAATTTTCTTCTTCATGAAAGCTTCGTCATTTTGACATCAATACAATTTCCAACAATAGAGGCCAATAGAAAATTTCTCATCATCTTTATTAGATATCAACCCATAAGTAGATTCCTCTTCAACATTTTGAGATACTTCACTTTTCAACTATCTTCTCCAAGTGGCTGAAAGATAATGTTCAACATAGCTCCCCCTAAATCCATGCTTCTTCTTAGAAAAGGCATATTGAATTTTCATTGGATTCTTCATTTCTTGTATCTATCTTCTTTCTCCAAACTTTTGTAAGCTTTCTCTCTTTTTCCATGGTGTTCTTCTTCATATCTAGTCTAGGTGGTTCCATAAAGTCACAACTACAAAAACGTGCTATGTGTCCAAAATTGTTACACTTAAAACACATAATGTCATGACTAAATGAATTATAGTCTCTCCTAGTGAAGCTTGAACCATTACTTGCTTGAAATCTGCAATTTATTGCTTTGTGTCCAAGGTAGTTGCATGAATAGCAATATCCATAGAAAGAATAAAACTGCCTAAAGTTAAATCTTCTTTCATTTTCTTTGAAACTTGTGACAATCTCATCACACTTAGTACATTTCTCTTTTGGTTTATTCAATTCATTTTTCAGCATTACAACTTCTTGTTCCAGCTTGTCACACTCTCTCTCTTTTGCACTTATCTTGTTCTTTAATTCATTCTCAACTTGTTCAACCTCTACAAATTGAGCCCTCAAATCTTCAATTATCTTGTTTAATTCCTCCAAACTTTTAGTTAACTCCTTGGTTTTTAGTTTATGCTTGGTAACCCTCTTCTTCAATTCTTCATTTTTCTTGTATGCATAATGAAGTTCTTCCTCTAGATCTGTTTCTTCTTCTTCTTCATTGCATTCTTGATCAATTTCTTCTTCTTCATCACATTCTTGATCAGCACCTTCATATTCAGCCATGAACAATATTTCTTCTTCACCATTGCTGGAGCATCCTTCACTATGTTCTTCAGAAGTGCTGCTATCTTTCTTTGAATAGAAACTATTTTTGTGTTTTTGAGATCTCCTTTTTGACTTGTGCTTAGAATTTTTCTTCCCCTTTTTCTTTGTGTATATCTCTTCTTCATCCTTACTTGTGTCACTTGGGTTACTATCACTTTGAGGACAATTTGAAGCATAATGTCCAACTTCTCCACAATTGAAACATTTAAAAGGATATTTTCCTTTGTACTTTCCTTTTCCCTTTATAAGCTTCCTCATGAAATAGGCCTCTGCTTCATTATCACCTAACTTCTTATTTGATGAACCATATTTAGTTTTTTCTTTATTAGATGCTTTGAAAGAAATTTCATTTTGTGGTGTCTTCCCCTCAATCCTCATTTCATAGGCAGCAAGAATCCTGTGTAATTCATCTTTGGATAGCTGATCCAAGTTTGCTAATTCTTCCAATGCTGCAACTTTGGCCTCAAACTTTGTAGACAGAGACCTTAGAATCTTATTAACAATAAAAGTATCCTCAATTTCTTCACCAAGTCCTTTCATGATGTTTACTGTTTCATCAACACGGAGAAAGTATGAGGCAATATCTTCATCATCATTCATCTTGAGAGTTTCTAATTTCCTTCTATGAGTTTGCAATTTTGCCTTCTTAACTTTTGCATCTCCTTCATAGATGTTTTGAAGTTTGTTCCAAATCTCTTTTGCTGACTTGCATCTCATGACTTTTGTAAATTGAGAATCTGTTAGGCTGCAAAGAAGAGCATGCTTAGCTTTTGCATTGTTCTCACTTCTCTTTTTCCCTGCTTGATCCGTTGGAGGGGTAGCTGGAGGTGTATACCCATCAACAACAGATTGCCACACATCAAACCCAAGTGCATTCAAATATGCTTCCATCTTAATACTCTAAAATGCATAATTAGTCCCATCAAAGATGGGTGCTTTCACTGTATTATTATGATCTGCCATGTGTGCTCTTAAGGATCTCCTTCAAGCGGTTAGGCTTTCAAGAAGGACTTTGCTCTGATACCAATTGAAGATCACAAAACATTTACTGAGAGGGGGGGGGGTTGAATCAGTAAATCAACACAAACTTCCAATTCTTAATCTTTTTCAAACTTATTACAATCAACTTTTTGATATGAACCAATTTACACAAGTTGACACAACTTTATTGAAATGATTTTTACAAGAAAGTAGGCACCAACCTACTATATCTACAAGAAAGATGATTTAGTAGGATTCAACCTACAAGGAACACCTAACCTTTACAACTTTAGTAGGCACCTACCTACAAGGAGCACCAACCCCTAATGCAAGGCACCAAACCTTGACTTGATGGATGAATCAAATGAAGTCAATCAGATCTGCACTCTGCCAATCCTCCAATCTGCCTTTGTGATGTAAATTCTCACACTCATCCCATACAAAAAGATAGGCTTCTGATTTAGACTACTTGAACTTCACAACCACAAGTGGCAATCATGATGTGCATGTCATTTATATATGTTGCCCAATCATTGCAACCTTTTGATGAAGAAACATATCTATACTTGTGGCTTTTCAAAAACTGTCCTTTCTGAATTAAATCTGAATTATTTTTATTTAAACATTGCATCCTTTAAGAGAAAGAACACAGCCATATATCCAACCTTCAAGAATGACTCTTCTGATCTCAGATTATTGTAAATTGAATGCTTCTTTCTAAACACTTCACTTTATTACTAAATCTGTTATGAATCAAAATGTCTCTTGGAGAGATGTGTCTTTATGCATAGAGTCAAATCTGTGCATCTTTTGAATGTGTAGCCACGTCATTTAGGAAAACAGGTCTCTGTTCTCAGAAAGACGCCTTATGTCTTGATACACACTTTTCTTAAAAACACGTCATAACACTTGTTGGGTGAAAATTATGTAATCAGCTTTCGATAGATTACACAATTTGGACTTCAGCCACAGCTATGTGAGATGTGAATCTCTCCTCTTGGAAAGGGGAGGCGCCCTTCTTACTGCTAAGAGAAACAATAGTAAATCACACAAGTAATTACAAAATATACATGAAATTCACGGAGTGGGGGGGGTGTGTTACATTCATCCTTCTCTCTTTTTTCAGAGAAGATGTTTACAATGCTTCACGTGTTGGAAGTTCCGAATTCTTGATAACTTGAAACAAACAACTAGCAGTAATGCCAATACCTCTATCTCGTCAAAGCGAAGCATAGAGATACCAGAAGTAATTAACAACAAACAAATAAATTAAAAAGGGAAAGCTCACGAAGGCACAAAGTCGTTCGTAGCTTTATCAATGTTGGATCTGCATAAGCATTACCGTTTGCTACGTTAGAAGCACAAAGTCTTCTTAGACGCAACAATTCTTCAAACAGCATGAACGATTACAAGCACAAAGTCTTGTAGATCATCCAACAAAAGTGTTAATGGCACGAACGATTACAAGCACAAAGTCTTGTAGATCCTTCGACAAAGTATCGAGAGTATGAATAATTATAAGCACAAAGTCTTATAGATTATCCAACAAGAACATGCAAGAGCATGAATGATTATAAGCGCAAAGTCTTATAGATCATTCAACCAATGATAAAAGAAATACAATGCAATCTAAATAACAAATGTAACACAAAGTTTACATCAACTACTTATAGTCTTTCAGATTCCTCGAACTAATCACTACCAAATCAGATCAACTTACAAAAGTATCGAATCCAACGCAAAGTTTGGCTTGCAATCCTTTTCTTTATTGATTGAATCTCATTCACAAAGCATGAACGCAAAGTTTCACAAGTTTGCTTACAAAAGGGCAGCACTTCGTTGCAAAAGGCTAAAAGATAATTTACAATGAAAATCCCTCACATTATATAGAAAGAGGGATGAGCAAAAGAAGGAAAGAGATTGAGAAAATCAGGGAAAGTTAGGTGAGCGATTTTAGGAGATCTCACCTAACTTTGACCAAAGTCAAAGTGTAATTTGTTTTCAAAATATTACATCTTTGAGCTTGGTGTAATTACAATTTACAAAAGGACATTTGAAAATGTCGAGAAATATTTACAAGATGCATAGAGGGATGCACCGGAAATGTCTAACACTGGAGAACAGGAAGCTTCTTCATTTTTCTTTGCTTGGGCGCGGAGTCTTCATACTTCTTCCTGGTCTCCTGCATGAACTTTTTATTTGGATGAACCAAGATCAAAGGACATCACCTTCGGGATCACTTGACGAGATCTGGAGAGAAACTACAAGGATGGTGAATCAACGAGCGTTCGCGAAAAGCGGCATTAGGGCGTGAAGGCGGCGTGTTGGTAAGCATAAACGAGCAACTATAGGCGCAGCGTTAGCTAGGAGAAGCGGGTCAGGAATGGAAATAAGCGAGAGTTTGAAAGAGACTAAGATAAAAGCGCCAAAAAGTGTAAAGATTTTTCATTCGCTCCATTGCTGCAAAAATATTCGTCTGGAAGAAAGTGCAAAAGGTGCTAAAATTCGGCTCTGTACGAAATGACTAAGATCCGAGGGTAAAAGATTGTGAAAGAAGTGTAAAGGCTAAAATTCCGGTAGCCCTTACATTTTGAATTCGAGTCTTTGATCTTGAGCTAAATTTTAAAGCCCTGCACTTTTAGGGAGATAGAAACTTATTCTGGCATTTTCAACATGTCATGGCGCTAAATTTTAAATTTTAGCGCTTCTGCATCTGAGACATGATTTTGGAAAACGGATGTAATGGTGAATGAAAACGGCGCTCGGGGTTTGCAAAGTGTTTGTCTGCATAGAGTTGCAATCAAAATTGGAGAATAAAGAGAAAGCAAGGGTAACAACTTACAAAGATGAAACACGAAAAACGCTGGAGAGGGATGTCGAAAAACTCAAAAAACGTATTTGCAGTTTGAAGAAAACTCGCCCAGCATGAAGAGAGGAAGAACTAAAATCATAAACAATGAAAATGGTGAACTAAAACACTTTTAAGTGAAAGAGAAAATTGAAAACCTAACTCAAGTCGAGCAATAAATTTAGGCACGAAAAGTGGCATGATTGACGAAAAACGCGAAAAAGATGAAGAAACGTCAGCATGTAAAAGTTTATGTCGTGAAAAGTGTAACGGCTTAAAATTTAGAGCTACATTTTTGGAAAAGTCACTCTCGATGCGGCGCTTAAATTTAGCGCCTTTGCATTTTCCGTGACTTAGCTAATTTGCTTCGTGGGTGGGTTAAATTCCAGCCTTGCATTTTCCAGACTTAGCTAATTTTGGCTTCAGGCGTGAGCGACTTTTCGCGTTACCCATTTTTTCTACAATTGCTAAGTATCGAATAGCGAGACTTCAAGGAGTCATTGTCTTCGGTATTAACATGGGGAATGCTCGAATTGGCTATTCGAGACTTGGGAACGCATTTCGAGGTGGCTTGAAAATCACCTTGTTAGGCGTGCTTGAACTTCACGAATCCTAGGAAACGGACAAGTTTCGTAGGGGGGTTATCCGTGAATCGAGCGCTGCTAGATTCCATGATAACAACACTAAAAGATTTTTCTTTTTACTAATCGCATTCTTCAAAACATCATTACATAAAAGCACGTCCTTCTTAATTCATGCGTTGTTCTTTAACCCATGTTTATCCTTTCAAACTTATGCAATAGAAGGTGCCTTTGACAAAGTACGTGACTCTTCAGGATACTACATGTTCGTGCCTTTTGGTATCGCCTATTTTCCTTAACACGTCCTTTTTAAGTGACATGTTAATTGAAATGCGCCTCTTTAAGTGTCTTCCTTCGATTATCTTTCACTTTAATCATTGCTTCTAGTTAAGACGTCTTGTGTTTGTAAAGCACCTCTTAAAATAAAGATGTCTCTTCATTCATATTTGTTGGGCAGTGATTTTGATTAATTTAAATTAAGACGTCTTTAAATGATGTGTAGCCGCACAGCATGAGAATAAACACGACTTTTATATTAAATGACTTTTATGTTAAGCCGTTGATGCTTTATGCGTAGTTTGTGTCTAAAGAAAACGTGTCTTTCATTTTCTCCTCTATACGCGTATATTTTATACACATCTTTCTTTTTACACTCAGATCATGGTTTTATTTTACTCCAGATTTTCATGTGGCTTTTACTTTATTCTCCATATGCATCTTCTTTACCCTTCATACACGAGACAAGTATTCGTTTTACTCCAGATTACACATTTGCTATAATATTTGTGAGGCAAATATTTCAATATGTTCGTTCTTTTCATGTGGTCATTCTCTTCATGCATTTGAGTACATAATTGACTTTTTCATATCTGGACTTCAAATCTGAAGAATGTCTCATCTCGATTTTCCATATCAAATATTATAATCTGAAGACTATAATAATCTGAATATATTATTTATTCAGTCTGAGGTTGCATAAAAATAAATCTATAACTATAGAAAGATTTCCATAGTGATTTTGGTCACTTGCACAGATCAGATTCTTCTGAAAAGTCTAAGAGCTGAATGTGTCAATATCTGCTCTGTTCTGAGCCAGCAACATGTCTTTATGATAATTCTTTTGAGCCATGCATTCTGAAGTAGACTTCTTAAACCAATATTCTGAGACATTTGGCTTTTCTACAATTTCTCTTTTTCTCAATCTTGTCCATATATTTGACATCAATGACAACATTTCCAACAATCTTTTTATTTTCTTAAGAATATTGTTGCTGTTGAGCTAGATCCACAAGAATATTTGCTGCATTAGCTTCATGCATGGAATGATTGACATGGCAACCAAGGAGGGCTTGATTGAAAGGGAGCTTAGAAGAACCCAAATGTTCATATGGATCAGCCATGAATCTACAACCCAAAAATGACAAAACAAAGAAAATTGAACTTCAGAGTCTAAAAAGGTTACATGCAAGGCCTTCAGGTAACATGCATGGCTTGTCTTACAACATGTAAAGCATAAAAAAGCTTCAATCTCCAAAAATTAGCCTATATTTCTTGGCTCTAACTCTATGCATAGCATTCTTGATTGCTCATTATTGTAAAAGGACATCTAAACCAAATTTTAGAAGATGATTGTTAGATAAAAACAATGGAAGCGATGCACTAAAGGAATTTGTTGTGACCTTTTCACACATCGCCCCATTGCAAATGGGGGCCCCAAGTTGTTTTCTCTTTTTGGGGTTTTTGCTTGGTGTTACAATTTTGTAAGTCCTTTGCTTTGTGAGTTTGGAGTTGGGTTTTGAAAGATCATCCGATCCAAGTAGATAATTCAAGCCCAAAAAAGTGCTTAGTTGTTGTCAAAGTGCTCAGAAGGTCCGGAGGATGAGGAACACCATTGCTTTGAGTCAATCCTAACACTCCCTATTTTTTAGGGATTTTGTTTTTTTTCCTTTTTCCTTTTTCTAGTTTTGGAATTTTTGGACCAATTTGCGACTTACTATTTTTAGAAATTTTGATTTTTTCTTTTTTTCTATTTTTAGAAAGTTAACCTAGGGTTGGATCCCGCATGCCACGGAAATAACGTTTTCATCTTCAAAATAAAATTTTGTGCCTTCAAGAGTAAAAACCAAGAGAAAGAGAAAAACGAGGGTTTTGTTCTAGATGATCCAAATGATAGCAAGAAATTCATGGAATAAGCAACATCAAGTTTTCCTAGACATGGAGAATGGATGGCAAAAAGGAAGATAAAATCTGCCATGCACATGGTCAAGCACATGAGGAAGTCTGCTTGGGAAGGAAAGGCTATGTCCAAACTGCTTCCTAGTCCGCCCTTGGCTTGAATGATGCTTGTCCAAGGGAATGAGAAGTCCACCCTAGACAAGATGGCAGGGAATTAATGAAGTCTGCCCCACCTTGAAGAGAATATGGCAAGACGCAAGTGAAGTCCACCCATGCTTGTCCAAGAGGAGCTAAAGTCCGCCCAAGCCTAAAGAGTGGATGGCAAGACAAAGGTAAAGTCCGCACAGCCAAGAGGAGGAAAGAAAAACTCAAAAATTGGCTAAGTGTTGACACCTAGGGAAGGAAAAGTCATTAAATTGGATAAGTGTTGTGCCCAACAAAGAAAATGTCCAAGCTACTTCCAAGTCCACAATGCTATGCCTTGCCTACGGTAAAGTTCGCCCAAGGAAAAATAAGACATGTCAAGGATCAAGTAAAGTCCGCCTGGAGGAAGATCAAACATGTCCAACTTGAAGTATTCTGCCCAATGTAGAAGTTGGAATGAAGTTGGCCAAGTCCACCCAGCACATGAAATGGCACAAGAACCTCCAAGTCTTCCTTGCCCAAAGAAGCTCAAAGTTCGCCCTAGCATAAGGAACTCCAAGTCTGCCATGCTTTGGCATGAAATTCTCCAACTCCGCCTTAGAAAATGAGCAAAGTAGCACAACAACTATGAAGTCCGCCAAGGAGAAATGAAGGAAAATGTCTTGCCAAGTTCAAAGTCCGCCCAAGAATGGCCTGTTGATCATGAAGTTTTCCCAACTAGCAAGGAAAGTGGCTTTCCAATGATGAAATCCTCCTAGGTCAAAAATAACAGTGCCCAAGACACAATGAACTCCGCCATGAAATGGCATGGAAAATGTGAATTTTTCCATGCTATAAAATACATCCAAACAATAATGAGCGCTGCCTTGACACTTGGGAAAATGTCCAAGATCATTCAAAGTCCACCCATGATAAAAGAAAATTGTCCAACTAGCAGCCAAGTCTACCTAAGGAAGAAAAAAAAGAATTGGCTTGCCAATGAGGAAGTCCGCTCAAGCATAATAGAAAAGAATGGTATGACATGTGCCAAAGTCTGCCAAGGTTAGAAACAAACATGGTAAAATTTTCCAAGAGAAAACAAAATAATGGCTAAGTGTGGAATTTTCCTACAACGAAAGAATCAAATTTTGACTAAGTGTTGGAAAGAAAACAGGAAGAATGCAGAGTAATAAACAGGAAATGAATAAAATACTTGTCCAAGGATGGAATCTGCCCTACTTAGCACAAGCCAAATTTAGAATTGAAGGAAAATCCACAGGCAAAGTTCATTTGAGCATAGAGATGCCTAAAATCTTGGCTAAGTGTTGAATGGTCCACATTAAGGTGTTATAAAATGAAATTGAATAGCCAAAATTTTGCTAAGTATGGGAAATACTTCACAGTGAAAGTACCAATTTCCTCCATTGTGGCGAAAGCACGGGGGAGTTCTCCAAATTCAAGGTACTTGAAGGAATTTCAATGCACTTAGGAAAGAAAAGTTTAATAACTTTTAAGTCTAGACATTTGCTCCAAGGGGAGACTTCCAGACCTCAAAGATTCAAATGCAAGTGAGAAGAAGAAATCAAAATCTCAAAAGGAATCCAAGATCAAAGCTAGGAAGAAACAAGTACAAAGGATAGAGTCGTCAGCAAAGAAAGATATTCCAAGGTAAGTACATGGAAAAAGAACAAAGGGACTAAGGAGATCGTCCGGGAGAATTGTTGTGACCTTTTCACACATCGCCCCATTCAAATGGGGACCCCTAATTTTTGCTCCATTCTGGTCTTTTGGCTTTGGTTTTTGTCTCTCTCTGTCTGTCTGTCTCTTTTCTTTGGTCTGCCTTTCGGGGGACGTGCCCGTCATTGAGTTCAAACGTGAAATTTGGCCAAGTCTGAGAATTAGGGTTTCGAATTTTCCGTCCAATTTGAGGTCAAACGAAGTAAATGAATTGAGATTTGAGACTAACATGGTTGTCAGTGTGCTTTCAGCAAGTTTCCACTGAAGTTTCATCAGATTCTGGCAACTTACTATTTTTAGTAGGTGTGCAATGCAGGACATTCCGTTAGCATTCTTGAAATTCCGACAGTCACTCCGCGTCCATAACACATCTAGCTACTCACTAGCAAAATTTGAGCTGAAACAGACAACTTTCTATTTTTAGCAGTTTAGCTTCCGAAGCCAATTTCAAGGCCTATATGCAGAATTTTTCAGTGCATGTCTGGAGATTCCTTTTGGGTTTTCAGAGACCTTCGTGATGGTATAACATGCAAAATGAGATAATGACTTTCAGAATTCAGTCTTCTGAGGCTATTTTTAGGGTTTGCATGTCGGGGTTTTCTTTGCATGTCTGCATATTCCTTATGGGTTTTTTGAGAGCTACACAGTGATATGACATGCAAATGGAGATAATCACTTCTTCAACAACTTGCTATTTTTAGCAAATTCATTCAGGCAGCTGCCTCCCAGCGTATCAGTACCACAAACTGATGGCAATGCAACAGAAACAAGGACAAACAGAGCTCGTTTGACATACATGCAAACCAAATTAGGGTTTCCAGCTTCGAAACCCAAACAGAGGGGTAAAAAGTCAGAATTTTCGAAAACCGGTGTATACCACCGCGATCAGCGTCTTCCAAGCTATCCGCTGGTAAAATTTGAAGGCAAACAAAGCACTTACTATTTATAGTAAGTCATTTCCGTAAACAAAGGTAATAGCAAACCAAGAGTAAAATGTCAACAAGCGTGTCACGCGGTGAGGAGCGATCATTCGAATTTCAAATCAAACGGAGTTGTGGAGGTATTAGAAACAAGCAATTACTATAAATAGCAAACTACCTTCAGAAATATGCTATTTTTAACAGGCCAGCTCAGAATACCAGTGTCAACAGGCTGACGGAGTCATGAAGATCCAGTGTTCAAAATTTCAAAGCAATCTGAACTTCTGAGGTATGAAAACCAAACGACTTACTATTTATAGTAAGGCATGGAGAAGCTGGCGAAGACAGGAAAAAAATGGCTAAGTCTGAAGATATCCTGCAGCTGCCTCCAAATGCGCCCTCTTTAGTTCAAGCATGAGATGGAGAAATTGCTAAGGCATAAGTCTCGTCCACTTGACCCCCCCAAATGCGCCCTCCTCAAGTGGATGATTTCAAAAAATTTCTAAGTATGAAAGGGATATCCACCTCCATACCCCATATGCACCCTCAAGCCAAGCATAAAATTTTTTCTAAGTATCAAATTTTCATCCTCCTCCTTATGCAATATGCGCCCAACATACCTTGATGACATGCAAAATATATTCTAAGTATATGTTTCATCCTCCTCAAGACATAAAATGCTCCCATGCTTGAAATGCTAGTCAAAGGAGTCAATGACATAAGAAGTTTATCCTTCCTCACATAGCAAATGCGCCCATCCTGCACACATGCTAAAATGCGCCCACTCTAGGAAGGTGTTCAAAAGTTTCTAAGTATGAAAGATATCCTCTTCTCACCCCCAAACGCACCCATACTTGAAGAGGTCAAAGGGGTCAAACAAATGGAAAGTGTTAATCCTTCTATACATGTGATATGCGCCCATGCTTCAAGAGGGGGTTAAAGATTCAAAAGAAGTCAAAAGTTTCATCCACCTCACCATAGGAAATGCACCCAAACAAGGAGAGTCAATGGTCAACAAAGCAAAAGCGTTGAAAGCTTGTCCCTCTTCACACATGATATGCGCCCATCCCCTTGCCTATGAGATATGCGCCAAGTAAAGAGTAAATGTGTTGGTAAAATAAAACTACCAAGGCGTTAATGTTGAGCAAAGTGAAGTAGATGGTGAAATAAAGTGACCTAGGCGTTGAAATTTAAAAATCCTCTTGCAAGTGAGAAATACGCCCAAGGGGAGTTGAATATGCTAGGCCTGGATGTGAAAGTTATTCCTCTTATATATGCAAAATGCGCCTAAGGTGATGGAGATAAATATAGAGGGCGTTGGGATTTAAAAAGAAATATATCCTTCCTGACAAGTAAAATGCGCCCAAGGCATTCAAGAAAAATAAAATTTAAAGTGAGTTGAAATGTTAAAAAAATTTCTCACCATAGGAAGATGATTTGAAGATGAAATAAAAAATTTCTAAGGCAAAAAAAAAAATTCAAAGAGTGCTAAGTGATTTAAATTTTTTCTAAGGCACAAAATGTTCTTCCTTAGGAAAAATGCCTAAGTCTAATGGAGGATGATGAAATTTTCTTGAGACACAAACAAGATTGCCAGTGATGAAGTTAGAGGATGCTGGCATTGCAGGGTTGATAAAAAAATTTCAAGTCAGAGCAACAAAGAACTCACAGAAATGAAGAATGGGATTAAAATGGTTGAAAATTATTTTTCTAATGTTCAAAATTTAAAAATTAAATGAACCCGTTCGTTGTATACCCATGGATTCGTCGCGTTTTGGAGAAAATTTTCTTCTAGGTACTGAAGATCATCGATGAGAAGTTGATTTCCAAATCTTCTGCACTTCACCAATGCCTTTCGAATGAAGAATTTAATTGGAACTTGAATTGTGAAATTTTCCTAAGGGAAATTTAAAATTTTCTAAGGCAAAGTGGATAAAATGTGTTTTCAAGATAAAAGTTTTCCAGACAATGAATTTGAAATGGATTGCCTAGATGATTTTGATTGAATTCTTCACAGGATGAATTTTCCAGAGTCAGAGGTGAATGAAATTAAAATTTGAATGACAGAGCTCCGGCTGGTGAATGGAATTTGTTAAAAAGTGATTTTAAAGTAAACATTTTCGAAAGTGAATTCAAATTACGCTAGTCAAAGTTGAAATTTCTAGAAGTCCAAGATTCCAGGTGTCAGGAGACAAGTGTTAAAACTGGAAAAGAGGGAAAATTCGAATTCTTGAAGAGAAGTAGTGGAAATTTAATGTACTGGCTAAAATTGGCCTCTTTCTGGAATTCGATTTTGCTATAAGAATTGAGAAGTTTTTCATTTCTCCTCATTAGTTGGAGAAGATTGATTTGCTCTGAGTTTGATGTTGCAGTGAGTTGCTGAGGCTGAAAGTATTGAAGAAGTTCGAATTTTTTTGAAAGAATTTGTTGCTGAGATTGAAAGTGCAAAGAAGTTCAAAATTTTGAGGAACACATTGCCAAATTTGAAGTTTGCTGAAGAGGTACGACTTGAAGTAAGTGGCTGAAGCTAAAGTTTAGAGAAATCTAAGGCTAGAGTTGTTGAAATTCGATTTTGCTCTGGAAGATTTGAAATTGCAGCTGTTGAAGAAGTTCGATTTGAAAGATAACATTGCTAAGTCATTGAAAGATTGCTGAAGTTCGAATTTAAAAGAATCTAAGTTGCTGACTGAAGTTGGGCGATTTTCTCAAGTATTGAAGTTATTGCGGCCAACTTAAAAGAATTTGCTGAGAAAGTGAAGTTGTTGAAGCTTGCTTAGAAATTTGTATCTAAGTATTAACAGTTCAAAATCTGTTGAAGGAGAAGTGAGATGGCTGAAGTTAGATCAACTGGCAAGGACAACAACGGTGCATCCAGGCAGGCTGTGATCAAAAAATTGAGCAAGTCCTTCATGCCGGAGTCAAAGTTCACCTTGAATTTGGGCAAGTTGGCTGACACAAATTTGGGCTCTTTCAACTTAGAGACTTTCAAGAATCGGATGCTAGGGATTGGCAGTCATCAACCTTCAATCACTTCACACAATATTGTTCGAAGTGGATTATATGCGGCTGCTAGTTTCCCGCCAGCTATTCAGTGCCCGGAGTTGATGTTGGAGTGCGCCAATTGCTATGAGCCAGATCGCAGGTCAGTGGTCTCACCCGATGGTCAAGTGTTCGCCAACCTCACTCCTGATGCTATCGGCGAAGCTTTCGGAATCCCAATACACAAGAAGATGATTTACAAAACAAGAGAGCGTGTTGAGCGAATGTATGCTTCTACATTCGAGAGATGTACAGAGGAAATTAATACTTGCTGGATGAACAAGCCTAGGCCCTCTCGTACGAAGCTACCGAGACAAATTATATCAGATGATTTGAAGCAGGAGTACTGTGACGTGATCATGATGCTGAGTAGGGTTGGAGGCTGCCCTCAGTCTTTTATTTTTGAGCCATGGATGTTTTATTACATCAACCTTGTGCTGGATGGAAAGGAGCACATTCATTGGGTTGCGATGATCAGTGATAATTTACATGACCAGCTCTTGAATCTGAGAAGAACGAAGACAATTTATATGAGCTCCTATCTTATTTATATGCTGGTTCGAATGACGAGATATAGAGGAATTTCATACAAGGAACCAGTCGGCTGTGGTTCCCATCAATTCAAAATTCATGAGGCTTGTCCGCAGCTGCACCTTACAAGCACTTCCCATTACAAGCGTGTCAATGACGCTTTCACCATGCATATTACGAGATCTCTTTAGCAGTGTGCACATCAAAGGATCTCAAGGGATCTCAAGGGAAGCTCAGGAATTAATAGAAAGGTATGGGTGTTGGTTTATACAGTTTTCAAAGTTTTCGTACATCAAGCTGCAAGACTTTTCTTCATACCCATACAGATTGCCTAAGTACCCGACCAATAGAATTTTAATGTTAGAGATATCTAGGCAGCTTCTTGCCTACGATAAGATTCAGAAGAAAAAGAAGAAGGGTGGTGTTGACTTCCCAATTGTCATGGGCAATTCAGACGAAGTGTGTCCTACACTTCAAGCAGCTAGAGAAGCTGAGAGTGAGCTTCAATTCTTTCACTTTTCCTATCACACCAACAAACAGCATTACGATCCACACAACAATATCAGGTGGATACTATCAGAAGAATTTAAGCATAAGGCAAATATTGAGGATTATTAGGCTGGTGCATCAGACGAAGCAGAGGTCAGGAAGAGAATGTTCTCTAGGTTGCCATTAAATATGATCAGGGAGTGTGAGGTCATTCCAGTACCAGACTAGGTAGATGAGGACATGAATGTTCTCTATCTAGATTATGAGGCAGTTAGAGATACTCCACTTCCGCTCCCAGATTGGTCAGAGCCGGAGATTGCTGATTTGGACACACTTTGCATTCCAGTCTTGACATTTACTAGGGCATGGGTTGACAGGCGTGCGAGCAAACTGAAGAGTAGGTCAATTCCTTGCACCTACAACTTGATGGGAGATCATAGGACACCCACCACTGGTAGAAAGAAACAGATCACTCGAGGTCCAGAGTCTCGAAAGAAGGAGTCAGTTCGGAAGGAGCCAGTTCAGCCGGAGCCTCCGAGAGTAGAATCACCCACACCATTGGGGACGTTCTCCAAGTGTACAGAAGGTTTCTTTATTTGCTGATCAGAGAAATGCTTTGAACCAAGTACAAGAGGTACATGAAGAAGAAAATCAGTCACCAAGGAGAGAATCAGTTGGCCAGAGTATAAATGCACCTGCTAGAGATGATCAGCAGGATGATGAGGAGACTGCCACGGATGTTAGTTTTCAGCATGAGTTGGAGACGGATTTAGAAGATGATGCAGTTTCAGGTGACACTCAGCCACTAGAGGCCGATGAGCCTCACCAGAATGAAGTAGAAGTAGAGCAAGTCCGTGAATTAGAGGCGCGAGAGGAGCAGCCATTTGATATATAGTATGTAGTACCTGATTGGCTTAGAAATAGGATGAGGAGGAGCCCCAGTGAGGAGATTGATCCAGCAATAGAGATGGAAGAATTATTGAACAGGGTCAACGCGCCTCCACAAAAGAAGAGAGCACGCAAATTTTCAAAGATATCAACTGATGAGGATGGCTCTCGTACCCTTCATGTAGCAGTGCCATGAGTTGATTGTGATCAGGACGAAGCAGTGCCAAAAAACTATGTGGTCACAACTATGGAGTTAGGACGTCCCACAGGTGCACAAATTGTAGAGGAGTGTGATAACTCCTATCAGGCACTCAAGGATAGGTTGTTCAGGAAGGAAGGAAAGTATAAGAAGTTGAAGAAGGAGCATAAGGCCTTGATAGGATATGTGCAACAGTTGTCTCATCCCTGTGGGCAGGAAATTCCAGCAATAGAGCTTCCAGCCGAGTTATCCAAAGAGTCAGTTAGCGGTTTGTTGGAACTGAGGAAGATGGCACAAGAGGCAAATAAATGGGTTACAGGAGTTCATGCCGAAACAAAAAAGTTCATGGAAGACCTTGCTTATGATTTCCAGCAGGCTTCTAGCATTATGGCATGAATGGAGGCAGTTGATCAAGCCTAGGGCGATGCTTCAGTTTATCAGAGTAGAGTTATTCAATGTCTAGAGGCATTGAGGCATACTCCTTTGCGGATACTGATTGATGGAGGAGTCATTCAGGAGAGTGATAGGTATGACTCTTCTAGATGGTACTCTTCAGTAGTCACAGGATGTGGTTTCTTTGATGCGGCACAGGCAAATTCAGCCAGAGTTCGGAAGGCTATAGCAAATATCATTGATGGAGTCCAGAATACTTTGGAGGCAATCTTTGCTAGATGGTTGAATCCCGATGAGGCGACTACTGATAATTTGGGGGTAGGCTAGCACCTTTCTTCTCAGAGGTGAAGGATTTCGTGCAAGATGATTTCGAGAACCCTAAACCCTAAACCCTAAACCCTACACTCTTTCGGCTTTGCCAAGAAGATCCCGCACTACGCCATATCCCACACCCTCGGATTTGCTGGCGTAATCCCAGAAAGCTTGGTTCCTTCATCACAAGAAGCAGATTTTATTCAAAGAGGCCTTTTTTACAAAAACTTTCTTAACTTCTTCAAAATTTTCAAATTTTTAAATTTTTAAATTTTTCAAAATCTTTTAATACGATTTTGTTAAATTTTTAAATTTTTAAATTTTCAAAGATTTTAAAATCTTTCCTTTTGTAAATAAAAATATCTTTCGAAAGATTTAAAATCTTTCTTTTGAAGTGATTGTAAAAAATCTTTCCGTTGTAAAAATCTTTTCAAATATTTTAGAAACTTCTTCTAAAATATTAAAGATTTCCGAAAGATTTTAGAATAGATTTTTTAGAAAAGATTTTTTGGCTTTTTTCGGAGTATTTTTGATCTATCGTTTGGAAACTTTTTCCAATGGCTAGATTTTTTGTAATCACAGTGGATTTGTCTCCACATTTTAAATACTCCGTTCTTCATGTATTTTTTCCTGAGTTCAACTGATGAGCCTTCAATAGGCGAAACTAGTTTTGAACAAACTCATTAAAAATCATGTTTTTCTCTTAGCCTTTTCTTTTCATAAATTTTTTCTGTTGTCTTCTTTCGCTGCCAGTGATCATTTTAAATTTTTAATAACTTTAATTCTTTCCTTGCTTCACAATGGCCTTTAGAAGACAACCCTTAGAGTCTCCTGCTTCATCCGCGAATGCAACTGCAGCTCAGAGCTCTTCATTTGTTGCAGCTACCAGGGATGATGCCGTTGCTCTTCATACCAGATCTCGTTCCTTAGCTTTGGTTCATACTTCTGCTACTCTTGATCTCCCTGCTCTTGATATCATTCAACAACAATTACAAATGCTTGTTGAAAAGATTGATCAAGAAAGGCATGACATAGTTTCTATGCATGAAAATCTTGAAACCAATTTAGATGAAATTCGTAATTTTCTGTTAAATGCTGATAAGTTTGAACCTGTTGTTCAGCCGTGCCAGGATGAAGGCTTCCGCCATCCTCTCGAACCTCTTCCAGATGCCGGGGGCGCTGCTCTTCGTCCAAACCAAGAGGACGCTGCTCTCTTGGGGGCTACGCTTGCTTCTAAAGAAGCTGCGCATGCTTCCAAAGAAGCTGCGCAGACTTCTAAAGAAGCTGCGCATGCTTCCAAGGAAGCTGCTCTCTCTTCCAAAGAAGCTGCGCCTTCTTCATTGAGAGCGCCCTCTCCAAACACAGAGGCCGACCATGCTCTGGAAGCAGAAAAAGACAAATTTCCCGCTGCCATTTCTTCGTTGGTTCAGACTGCCTTCAAGGATTTCAAAAGGCGTCACCTTCAAGCTGATCGTTCTGCTGAATTCCTCAGAAAGCTTAAACTTTTTGATACTGTTGGCTCCTTACCAAAGAATCTCCAGGTCAAGCCACCAAAGATTACCATCAATGATGCAGAAGGCAATACGTTTCTTGCTTCTCAGCTTGAATCAATTCAAGAAGATACTAATAAAAGATTTCTTGGAGCCTATATTGCTGCTATAGAAACTGCCTCTGCCAATCATTCGGAAGCAAGTGAAGAGTTTGTTGCTTCTTTCTCTGTTACTCTTGCTTCGACAATTGATTCAGTTAAGAATCAATCTTTTTTGGGGTCCTCCATTCCTGCAGATTCATGGCATTCCTCTGCTAATTCCTTGTTTGAAACTCTTTGCAACAATTTTCTTGTTGAGAAAATTTTAAAAAAGAATGCACGTGATGCTGCTGCCTCTGTCAGACAAGATGCCCGAGATGAAGCCATGACAAATGCTGATCAGATTCCTGTTGAAAAATCTATAGCAGAACTTATCAATGATAAGTTGAATAAAAAATTCAGCACTCTTCAAAAGGAATTAAAGGAGCTTCGTTCTTCTTTAGGAGCTAATGCTGCTGCTGCCCCTGTTCAAAAAGACAAAAAGAAACAGAAACAAAAACAGAAACAGAAAAAGAATGCTTCTCCGCAGCAGCCTCAGCATTCACAACAACCTCAGCTACCACAGCAACCTCCACAGCCAAAAAACGGAGTTCGTTCAGGGAGCAATACCCGGAATTTCACTTCAATTGCCTCTGGTCGATCGCGCTCAAAATCCCCATTCATTCGAGAGCCGAATCGTTCTGTTCAATTTCTAGAATAGCCTTCCTCCTCTTCCATAAGAGGACTAGGCCATGGCCACAAGCGAGGGCGAGGACGAAGATAGGGACAAGGACAAGGTCGTGGCCAAATTCAGAATCAAAATCAGAATCATAATCAGACTCAGAATCAGAATCCTGCACGAGGACGCAGCCAGAATCCAGCACGTGGACGCAGCCAGAGTCTTGTTCGTGGGAAAAACGCTCGCGTTACCGCTTAAGTCTTTGGGGTGCAGTCATCAATCCAACTCTCTTTTCTTTAATTCTCTTTTCAAGAAAGAAACCTTCTGAGGTAGAGAATCGAATCTCCAATTTTGTGATTCATAATCTCTCATCTCGCTCTCTTTCTTATGATGAGAGAAGAGTGTTGGGGCTGGGGATTAAGTTTATTCCTCGTCCCCCGCCTATGACTGCACAACACATCTCGGCGGACTTTCGCTCCTTTTCCAGACTTTTCAGACTTCGTACTTATTTTGGCCCAGAACCAGATGCTCCTTCAGCACTAGCGGACATTCCTTCTCTTTTTTCTGGAGTCTTTCCTCATCATTTTCGTACAGCTAACCCAGGTTGGAATCCGCCAGAGCCTAATCTTAATCTGGAATCGATTCTTAGAAAGGGTGAGCAGATTCTTCTTCGTTAGCTTGCTTCTGTCTCTTTCACTATGAGACCAATGCTCCCTTCTCGGTTGCTCAGAGCCTTGAAGAATCTCAAAAAGGATTCCTCCATCATCATCAAACCAGCAGACAAAAATTTGGGACTGGTTGTGCTTGATAAATCATGGTACAAAGAGGAAGGATTCCGTCAGTTGTCTGATTCCAATGTTTATTTACCTGTCCTTGATATTCCTTGGAAGCTCATGCATAGTAAGCTTTTGTTCTTTCTTGACAAATTCGCTTTCTTTTTGAAGCCTGTCACTTCTTTTCTTTTGCAGTATCCTGTTTCGAAAGCCCGTCCATGTGCTTTCTACTTGCTGCCCAAAATTCACGAACCTTCATTGGTTGGCCGCCCTATCTGCTCATATACAGGCTATCTTTTAGAACCCACTTCCAGGCTTTTACACTCTCTTTTGTTCCCCATTTTGCTACAGCAAAAGAATCATCTTTGCGATTCACTCTACCTTCTTCGTGAACTTCAGAATTTCAGCCTTCCTAGAGATTGTTTGCTCTTTACCTTTGATGTTGCTTCTCTCTATCCAAGTATTCCTACTGCTGCGGGGCTTGCTGCTCTAAAAAGTGTGGTTTCTCAGTACTTTTCCGAGCATAATCTCAACTCTCGTCTCATTGATCTGATCATGAGTTTGGCTGAACTGGTGCTTCATTTTCATTTTCTGGAGTTCGACGGTTGTCTGTACCGGCAAATTAGAGGGACAGCCATGGGGAGTAATTTTGCAGTTGTTTACGCCTGCCTTTTTCTTTGTCACTTAGAAAGCTTGCTGTGTTCTGTTGTTGATACATCTCCTCTGATCTTCTACAAGAGATTTATTGATGATGCCTTCGGAATTTGGTCAGGATCTGAATCTTCTCTTCAGCAGTATCTCTCTGCTTACCAAGGTTTTTATCCAGAGATTCAGATTACCCCTTGCATTTCTACTACTTCTGCAGTCCTTCTTGATATTAATTTTTTCAAGGGACCAAATTTTAACAACAATGGTATTCTCTCCACCCAGTGTTTTCAGAAGAAGTTAAATGCTTATCAGTATATTCCTTACCGGTCTTGGCATCCTTTGCACCAGAAGAAATCTTTTGTTATCAGTGAGCTTCAGCGTTATTTGGTTCGGGAATCTGATGCTTCAGGTTTTGTCAGATTAAAGAAGCTCCTTTTTCAGAGGCTCCGTGCTCGTGGTTATCCCAGAAGGTTTTTGCTCAACTGTTTCAGCAAGGTCTCTATGAAGGACAAGTTTGTGCTTCTTCATCGGGTTTTTAATCCAAAGATAAGAAAGAGGACCCCCCTTGTTTTCAAACTTGATTTTAGTCCCTCGACTAAAGCGATGAACTTGGGGGCCACCCTAAACCCTACACTCTTTCGGCTTTGCCAAGAAGATCCCGCACTACGCCATATCCCACACCCTCGGATTTGCTGGCGTAATCCCAGAAAGCTTGGTTCCTTCATCACAAGAAGCAGATTTTATTCAAAGAGGCCTTCTTTACAAAAACTTTCTTAACTTCTTCAAAATTTTCAAATTTTTAAATTTTTAAATTTTTCAAAATCTTTTAATACGATTTTGTTAAATTTTTAAATTTTCAAAGATTTTAAAATCTTTCCTTTTGTAAATAAAAATATCTTTCGAAAGATTTAAAATCTTTCTTTTGAAGTGATTGTAAAAAATCTTTCCGTTGTAAAAATCTTTTCAAATATTTTAGAAACTTCTTCTAAAATATTAAAGATTTCCGAAAGATTTTAGATTAGATTTTTTAGAAAAGATTTTTGGCTTTTTGGGAGTATTTTTGATCTATCGTTTGGAAACTTTTTCCAACGGCTAGATTTTTGTAATCACAGTGGATTTGTCTCCACATTTTAAATACTCTGTTCTTCATGTATTTTTTCCTGAGTTCAACTGATGAGCCTTCAATAGGCGAAACTAGTTTTGAACAAACTCATTAAAAATCATGTTTTTCTCTTAGCCTTTTCTTTTCATAAATTTTTTCTGTTGTCTTCTTTCGCTGCCAGTGATCATTTTAAATTTTAATAGCCGTTTTGTGCTTTAAATTTTTAATAACTTTATTTTTAATGGCTTGATGGATCGGTTTTAGAGTTTGTTGATTGCATTCCACCTATTTCAGTTAGAGTTGAGGCGTGTGCGGTCATTGACTTTCGCGGCCAGGAGAAGAGAATGGAATGCATTTTACGGATGATGATTTTCTAGAGAATATGGTGTATCAGTTGGTCAGAAGTGGTGGGAATGTGCAACCGTCTCCTGTGGTGCAGGTTCTGGGATCAGTAGATGGGTCAGGTGAAGCATTGGGTGGAGTGAAATTAGGAGAGAGTAGACATTTTGGTTGGTAGCTTAGTGTGGAGAAGAAGGAAAATTTTTGTAAGAGATTGTTGTGTAAAACTTTCATAATAGAAGATCTTTTCATTGATGGTGAAATTCGTCTTTGTTATGGATAGCTAGCAAGGTTTCTTCATCCCTTTGACACCAAGTAGTTTAAAGTAGCATAATTTTCATTTCATGCAAGTAGATAGTATTCGTGGATTTGTGGCATCGATCAAGGCAACTTCATTTTATTCCATACCACTAGCGGCTTGTTGACGGCAAGTTTTCCTTGTGTGATCTACTGGAGCATTTCATAAACTTAACTTCAGTTGTAGTTCTGTCATGTCCCCGAATTGGAGGTATGGTGATTTAATTAAATTATTTAATTAAGTTGTCCAAATTATTGATAATTTATGAGGATAGCTTAATTGATGATTTAATTAAATCAAAAGATGTTATTAAATTAATTATTTATTAAGTTATTCCCATAAAATAAAATATCAAAAGGGATGACTTATTATTTAATTAATTTAATAATAAAAATGACTTAAGTGACTTAATAATAAAATAATAAAGTCACTTAAGGAATATTTTTGGAATCTTCTAGAAGTCTCTTGGTGATGAGATTGAAAAAGTATAAAAAGAGGCTTGGGCTATGCATTTGGACATCTTGAGTTGCAAACACTTTTCTACTACACTGCTGAAGCTGAATGCTTAGCTTATTGTTTTCCAGTCTTCATTTGTGAAAGACCAAACCTAGCTAGTTAAGTGTCAATTTCGGTTGTGCAACACCAACCCTAGTTGGATAGTGGAGGAAGATACTTCATTCTTTCTCATTGGACTTATTGCAATCATTGGAGGTCATTTTTGGAGAGGTTTATGAGATATTTTGAAGTCTGCAATTTTGTTTCAGTCTGCAGATCAGCCATGAGAGAAATTACATTTTCATTCGTTGCTCTTCAATAAGGAGATATAATTTTGTGGGCACTTGAGGGATTGCTTCCTTTAGTTTTGGCAATCATTTTCATAACAAATTTGAGGAGTTTAGAGGCTGTATTTATTTTTCTAAAATATTGCCAGGCAAGCAGGGGCGACCCTCTTATGAAGGGGCGATTTTGGTTTAGAAAGGCTGTAAAAATTCCAATAAAATTCTCCAAGAGTCGTGTGGGGTCAAAGAGTATTGGTGCAGCATTCTTGAAGGCATTGACATCTTCAATAAAGGGAATCAAATCATTTTATTGTAGCTGCTACAGAATTTCCAGGTTCCATATTTTGTTGCATTGCATTTATAGTCATCTAGTCATATAGAGTGCATATCAAATGTAACCAGCATATCATAAATGTAATTTCAGTCATCTAGAAAGCAATAAATTTGCTTATGCAATGTAAATTCAGTCATAGCAATTTAACATTGAGTTTCAGTCATTAGCATATAGTATTAGTGAGTTAAAGTCCATTGTATAAGGTCTGATTGCAACTTTTGAACAGCTTGTAATTCCTTTCATATCTTCTCAATACCAAGTTGGAATGATAAGGAGTTCACTTGCCAACTATTTGTCAAAATGTCTCTCATATATAGTTGCATTGTATTAAACTAGTTTGCATGCCAAATGTTTGTAGAAATGTTCCTTGGCTGTAGGTTTACTTTTTATATCAGATTTTCATGTTTATGCATTCGAAAGGTACAAAAACACATTGCACATCATCTTAGGACATTGCTAGATGCTTGGAAACATTTGGGAATCAATTGTATTGCATTTGTATTCATCAAAAGCATTTCAAATACAATCTGAAACTTATTATCAGCAAGTTGGAAGTTGCAAGCAAAGTGTTTGTCAAAATTCCAAGGGCAGAAAATTAGTGTTTTTGGATCAGATTTGGCAAGGCACTTTACAGTGGTATCAGAGCTTGGATCTTGCCAGCCTGTTGGGGAACATCAGTGTGAGTCATGGGTTCCATGGATGAGATAATAACAGTTTATGAACAGTACCTTACACTTCCTCAAGAGCTTAGACATGAAATTCCCTTCTTCAAGTCAAAGGATGCTTGGATGGAGCCATTGATTCAACAACACATTTCTACCAGGAAAAGTTTGGAGTCATGGAAGACTACACTAAGAAAAAGGAAGGAGCAGCTTGAAGTATCTATGGGAGAGGTATCTAAAAGTCTCCATGATAAATTTTCAGTAGTTAGTGACCAGCATACTGCTGATCCTAAAGAGAACATTACACTCCATGATGACTTCAGGAGTAAAAAAGAGCAAGAGAAGAAGGAAGACACCTTGGAGCAGCTACATGAAGATAAGTCTTCTTGTGATGTTTCATTGAGTGAAGAAACAGATTGTGGTTTGATAAATGAAGATTCATTGAA
>VDFB02036864.1:0-10457 GCA_007258455.2 Sequoia sempervirens | reverse complement strand
GTTAGCAATATTAATAAAACTTTTGAAAAAACAAAAAATAAGTTATGAAGGGTAATGGGTCCGAAGCAGACCAGATCTTACCCCCTGCAGATTGGTAGTACTCTCTGACCAGCCCGTACTCTTGCAGAAATTTGTCGGCCTTGAAAGCTTTTCTTGAACTTTGAATTAAAAATTAAAAAGGAAAGATGGTCCTGTAACTTAAAAGGGGACCTTAATAACCTTCATATTTATTAAAAGGTTTTTTCAAAACTAAACCGCCCCATCCTTTTATTAAAGGTTTGCTATTAAATATTAACAAAAAATCCGCCACTTTAAAGTGCAAAATAAAATTGAGTTGATTTTTGGAGTGGGACCCACCACAATTTGTTTATGTAAGTTAGATGGAGAGATTTTACTCCGGAGGGCATATCTTTCGCCCACGGTGTCCATTTTTCGACTTCTTACAGTCGTTGGAAAGCTGGTTCCGAGCACTACACAGTGGTACAGGTTTTGTTCCATGATTTTGCAGTTTTGACAGTGTTTTGCTTGGTGGAAGACAGGTGTTCTATTTGAGCTTTGAGAGGGCATATTGGGTGCATACGGAGTCAGATTTTGGACTTCAAGTAGTCAACGGAAAGCTTGTTCAGAACACTTTACAGTGGATCAGGTTTGAAGGTATTTTGACATGGTTTATTTGCTGTTTTTCTTCACCTGAGCTGTTTATGGGTCTCTTTGACTATGGTGTTATTATGAGCTTATGGATTGCCGGATTTTGGTGATTTGATGATGGATTCATTGTATGCTCGGTTGTACATCTCAGTTTGTTCTATTTTTTGACATGGTTATTAACATGTATGTTGCATTGTTGTATCTACAAGTTGTGCAATGTTGTAGGCGGTCTATACTTGTTGCACCTATGACTTGGATATGGGTTGTCTTTGCCCATTGATATTTCAGTGTTGATGCATGATCAGTTTTAGTGGCTTGGTTTAGTCACTTGGTTTGTTGATTTGGTTGTCATGTTAAGGAGATGAGATGGTATTACTAGGTACAGCCATGATATGAGATAGATGCAGTTGACTATGATTATGCAGATATGTGGACACGGTTGGGTTGATTTGTTGGTATATTTGGTGGTGATCATGATGTCATGGATGTTTCTTGTGCATTAGAGACTTTGGCATGTTATGATGGTTTTATGCAGGTGCATTGTTGGTGGTGTTGGATTGGTTCCTGATTATGGTTGTGGCGGTGTATCTTCTTGGTTTAGGAGATTGGTATCACGATATCATGGATAGCTTGGTTACACAGTTCAGTGGGAGCTTGTGATAGTGATGGTTTGGCGGTGATGGATATGATGGTTTGGCGGTGTATCTTCTTGCTTTAGAGGATAGTTATCATGTTGTCATTGAGAGCTTGGATTCACAGGTTTTGTGTGAGCTTATGACAGTGTTGGTTTTGTGCATCATGGTGCCATGGGATTGCTCGGTATCATGGTTCAGTGGGAGCATTTGGCATTGATGTGGATCCATTGGTTATTATGGATGGTTGTCTTCAGCAGGTGATCTTTGGTGTCATGGAGGAGCTCTTGGATTATGTATGCTACAGTGAGAGTTCTTTGACATCAGGTGTTGGAGATGTTGAGGTATTATTTATGACTTGTTGGTTTTGACAAGTGATCCTTGGTTGTAGGATGGTTTTGTTATTATGTCATGGTATACTCTTGATTACTAGTTTAGAGTTGTGGCATGGTACATGTTATGATGATTTGAGCATGTGATCTTCTTTTGAGAGGATTTGAGATCATGGTGTCATGTTTATGTTCTTGATTCTGCAGTTGGAGCTATGACTTTGATCTTGGTTGGTTCTCTTTGTATTGAGTACATTGATCATTTGCTTGGTTCTTTAGCATGAATTGATCAGTTACAGGTGCTCATGGATACTTGGAGACTTAGGTGAGGCTTGGTGTTCTCTTGTGGTTAGAGACATGTTGTTGATATGGTTACTCTTGATGAGGTTTTAGCAGGAAGTCTGAGGGAGCCTACACCTTGGTTGGACGTGAGTTCAACATGGACCGATGAGGAGAGTGTTCTTGGTTGAGTCATGATGACTTGGATATCCTGGAGGAGCATTCTCATTCCCCACTCTTGGTCTACTCGGTGGTTCACTTGAGAGGTATTGCCCATTTTTCTTTCAGGTGCATTATGTTTATGGTTTTGTCTTCTCATGGATATGGATCTTGAGCCATGGATATTTGGTTTCTAGAGGGTTCATTTGAGGAGTGTTGGCATGCTTATCTCCTTGTACATGTTGAGTTTAGGAGATGGTTTATTGGGCCAATTTCCTTGGTTTGGGAATGGTTACTTTGAGTTTGATCTTCTTGTTTTGAGATGCTTACATCCATGTTAGTTACATATGTTATGTTTGATCTTGGTGATTGGATGGATGGATGTGGTTATGGATTTTTGTTTACGGGTGTTATGGAGGAGATCATACTTGACATAGTTGGCATTTAGAGGTGTGTGTGTAGGAGGACATGCTACATGCATTTGGTTTGCAGGTTTTCCTTATCATTGTGGATGTTCCCTTGTAATAAATGTTTACTTCTATGAGATGTTGGTAGTAGACTTGGTATGCCTTTGTGATGGTGCCTTTTTGGGATGTTAACGAAGCGACACATTGAATGCGCTTATTCCAAGTTTGCATTCATCTTGACATTGCCCATGCAGTGGGAGCTCCTAGATGTGTATGTCACTTTTGACAGGTTTGCACATGGAGTTTGTTATTGTGGTTTATGGGTGGATATGTTGTTGGCATAAGTTTACTATGTTATGTATACCTTGGAGGTATGGATAGTTGGATGTGTTGGCACTTGCTATGGGTGTCATTTCAGCTATGGTGATTTATTCTTAATAGCTACTGGTGCATATTGAATTCAATGTTTGTGTTTTGAGATATCAGGTTGAGGTAGGTTTATGCTTCTTTGTGACAGTTAGTGTGAGATCTCTTTGGATGTGTTCATATCTTAGTGTAGTTGGCATGGTGGAGGATGGGAGCATTCATGGATGAGATGGTGGTCACCTTGGTTCTTGTTATAGGTATCTTGATGGAGCACATGGAGCACTTGGATTCCATGATGGTACATGTTGCCTATGGAGTTTATTTGTTACCCCCTTATGCAATGTATACAACAAGTGGGAGATTGTTAGAATTAGGTGTTGTACACCTTGCATAATGTTTGTAATATTTTATTTATTTATTGTGTGGTGCACCTAGGGGTTTCTAGATGAACGTGCATCATCACAAGGAGTTATAATGTTAGGGCACTTTGTTGTATGCTTGTTAAGGACATAATTATCAAACATGTGCCATTGTTTATGTTAAGGGAATAATATAAAATATCATTTTATTCAAATGTAGGAATCCGCGATATATGATATTTTTAGGCACATGGTTTGTAGCTTTTGCCGGTTTTTGTGGGAAGGTGTTTCTATAAAAGCAATCACAGGGTGAAGTTCATTAAGGGTTAGACCGGTTTCATTTGCGAGGTTAGCGGAGTTGAGAGGTGTGTGCATGTGTGAGGTTTAGAAGCATGGCATGGGATGGCATGGACACATGCTTAGTCATGGGATGTCACATGGATAAGCTGAAGTGTTCATGGAGTCTCTAGATGTATTGTAATGGGTTTTCATTGCTGAATAATGGCCGTGGAGTGTGGATGCTTTTAGGAGCTGAGTTTTTTCCTCTTGTGAGGTTTTTCCAGGCTAATCTTGTATCATCTTTGATGAACATGTTATTATTTGCATGTTGATGTTGAGTATTTTACTTGCATGTTTTTAGATTTGGGTTATGTGGAAATTGTCATTACATGGCTGCAAAGTTTCCTTACAAGTGGTATCAGAGCTTTGGTTGTGGATTGGATAACCCTAGGTTGCATGAGAGAATGAAAGGAAATGGCAAGATATAGGGTTTTGCAGGTGTTTCATTGTAGATCTGAGGGTTTTGGGTTTGCTGGTTTGATGGGTTGTTTGCAGATTTGGGGTGAGAAAGTTTTTGGCAAAATTAGGGTTTCTTGGTCATGCATTTGAAATGAAGGTTTTGAGGGTGCTGAAATTGTAAGATGAAGCCTCCACAGGACAAAATGGACCTCATGGACTTTGGATTCGGGGGTGGCAGGAGAGGGTACAACATATAGCACTATTTTAGGTTTTATAGAAAAAAAATGCATTGTTTATAAAAAGGCACTAATACGACATCTGTGGAACATGGGCGATAAGTCATCAAAGGTAAATCGTTTACAAAAGATCTGTCCGGAGATTTTGTATAACAAAAATGAAAGACTGAAAATAAATTAGAAAAATTAAAAAATTTAAAAACATCAAAAAAAAGAGAAAAATTTTAAAGGGCGGAGGAGGTCCTCAGGCTCACCCCCCCTACCCCCTGTCAGCACGCAGAGTACCGACTGTCGGCGATATTGATAGTTGGTTGTACTGACTATCGGCTTGCCGGTAGCCAGTACAGGTGTTGGCTCTTGGCCGACGCTATCCGCCCAGCCTGTTAGGGCTTAAAAATTTAATAAAATTTGAATTTTTTTCCAAAAATCTGCCATAAATAAATTCCCCCAATTAAAAAAGGTCCATTGGATTTTGAAAATTTATATGCCAAATTTAAAAGGGTGGTCAGATCCGTATAGGAGTGATTTTTTTTTTTTTTTTTGAAAATTAAACCGGATTTAAATATTTTTGGAATCTGCCACCAGGGGTGTAATTGTGCTTTTTATAGCAGTTTTTTTCAAATGCATGTAGCTTTTGCCCAGAGTGTCAGATTTTCGACTTCTTATAGTCATTGGAAAGCTGGTTCCAAGCACTACACAGTGGTATAGGTTTTGTTCCATGATTTTGTAGTTTTGATAGTGTTTTTCTTGGTTGAAGTCAGATGTTTATTTTGAACTTTGAGAGGGCATATTGAGTGCATATAGAGTCGGATTTTGGACTTCAAATAGTCAACAGAAAGCTTGTTCAGAGCACTATGTAGTGGATCAGATTTGGAGTTATTTTGGCATGGTTTATCTGCTATTTTCTTTATCTGAGCTGTTTATGGGTCTCTTTGACTATGGTGTTATTATGAGCTTATGGATTGTCGGATTTGGGATATTTGATATTGGATTCATTGTATACTCAGTTGTACATCTCAAAGTATTATATTTTTGACATGGTTATCAACATGTATGTTGCATTTTTGTATCTACAAGTTGTGCAATGTTGTAGGCGGTCTATACTTACTTGTTGCACGTATGACTTGGATATGGGTTGTCTTTGCCCATTGATATTTCAGTGTTGATGCATGATCAATTTTAGTGGCTTGGTTTAGTCACTTGGTTTGTTGATTTGGTTGTCATGTTAAGGAGATGAGATGGTATTACCAGGTACAATCATGATATGAGACCTATGTAGTTGACTATGATTATGCAGATATGTGGACACAGTTGGGTTGATTTGTTGGTATATTTGGTGGTGATCATGATGTCATGGATGTTTCTTGTGCATTAGAGACTTTGGCATGTTATGATGGTTTATGAAGGTGCATTGTTGGTGGTGTTAGATTGGATCTTGATTTAGGTTGTGGCAGTGTATCTTCTTGGTTTGAGGAGATTGGTATCACGGTGTCATGGATAGCTTGGTTACACAGTTCAATGGGAGCTTGTGACAGTAATGGTTTGGCGGTGTATCTTCTTGCTTTAGAGGATGGTTATCATGTTGTCATTGAGAGCTTGGATTCACAGGTTTTTGTGTGAGCTTATGACAGTGTTGGTTTTGTGCATCATGGTGTGATGGGATTGCTCGATTTCACGGTTCAGTGGGAGCATTTGGAAATGATGTGGATCCATTGGTTATTATGGATGGTTGTCTTTAGCAGGTAATCTTTGGTGTCATGGAGGAGCTCTTGGATTTTGTGTGCTACAGTGAGAGTTCTTTGACATCAGGTGTTGAAGATGTTGAGGTATTATTTATGACTTGTTGGTTTTGACAGGTGATCCTTGGTTGTAGGATGGTTTTGTTATTATGTCATGGTATACTCTTGATTACTAGTTTAGAGTTGTGGCATGGTACATGTTATGATGATTTGAGCATGTGATCTTCTTTTGAGAGGATGTGAGATCATGGTGTCATGTTTATGTTCTTGATTCTGCAGTTGGAGCTATGACTTTGATCTTGGTTGGTTCTCTTTGTATTGAGTACATTGATCATTTGCTTGGTTCTTTAGTATGAATTGATCAGTTACAGGTGCTCATGGATACTTGGAGACATAGGTGAGGCTTGGTGTTCTCTTGTGATTAGAGACATGTTTTTGAGATGATTACTCTTAATGAGGTTTTAGCAGGAAGTCCGAGGGAGCCTACACCTTGGTTGGACGTGAGTTCAACATGGACCGATGAGGAGAGTGTTCTTGGTTTAGTCATGATGACTTGGATATCCTGGAGGAGCATTTTCATTCCCCACTCTTGGTCTACTCGGTGGTTCACTTGAGAGGTATTGCCCATTATTCTTTTAGGTGCATTATGTTTATGCTTTTTCTTCTCATGGATATGGATCTTGAGCCATGGATATTTGGTTTCTGGAGGGTTCATTTGAGGAGTGTTGGCGTGCTTATCTCCTTGTACATGTTGGGTTTAGGAGATGGTTTATTGGGCCAATTTCCTTGGTTTGGGAATGGTTACTTTGAGTTTGATCTTCTTATTTTGAGATGCTTACATCCATGTTAGTTACATATGTTATGTTTGATCTTGGTGATTGGATGGATGGATGTGGTTATGGATTTTTGTTTACGGGTGTTATGGAGGAGATCATACTTGACATAGTTGGCATTTAGAGGTGTGTGTGTAGGAGGACATGCTACATGCATTTGGTTTGCAGGTTTTCCTTATCATTGTGGATGTTCCCTTGTAATAAATGTTTACTTCTATGAGATGTTGGTAGTAGACTTGGTATGCCTTTGTGATGGTGCCTTTTTGGGATGTTAACGAAGCGACACATTGAATGCGCTTATTCCAAGTTTGCATTCATCTTGACATTGCCCATGCAGTGGGAGCTCCTAGATGTGTATGTCACTTTTGACAGGTTTGCACATGGAGTTTGTTATTGGCAGTTTATGGGTGGATATGTTGTTGGCATGTTTTATGTTATGTATTTTTTATGGAGGTATGGATAGTTGGATGTGACGGCACTTGCTATGGGTATCATTTTAAATATGGTGATTTATTCTTAATAACTCTTAGATTACACTATTAGATTCGAAATGTTAACATGTGTTTGGATATCGAGGTTAGAGGCCAGGTTTTAACTCGCTTCTTTGGCATGACGATTAGTATGAGATCTCTTGCAGTTGTTCGCCATATCTTATGATGGTTGGCGAGTGGAGATGGGCATTATGGATGAATGACGTGCACTTGGTTTCTTGTTACATGATATCTTGGTGGAGCACATGGAGCACTTGGATTCAGGATTGCGCTTCTTTCCTATAGATTTTGTTACCTTATGCAATGTAACACAACAAGGTACCCAAAGATTTACATTTGGTTAGTGTTATTTTTACTTAAATATTTGCTAATATTTTATTTATTTATTGTTTTAGGGTTTCTGGTGAATGGCCATCACAAGGAGTTATAATGTTAGGGCCACTTTGTTGTAACATTGGGACCTGGTTATCAAATGGTATTTCTGAACTATTAGGGAATAATAAAATATAATTAATTAACCAATATTAAATGTGGGGTCACATGATATTGTGTAGCTTTGGGCACATGGTTTATGTAATACCACTTGGTGGTTTTGTGGGAGCATGTTTCTATAAAAGAAACCACAAGGGTAGTTGTTTAGGGTTGGACAATTTGTTCGCGGAGTTAGCGAGTTGAGCTTGTGTGCATGTGTGAGGGTTTGAAGCATGGCATGGGATGTGTGGATTCATGCTTGGTCGCATGGAATGCATGGTTATGCTTTGAAGTGTTCATGCGTATTTCGCGAGATGTATATTGTAATGGGGTTTCATTGAATATTGCATGGGTGTGGATGCTTTTGGAGGCTGGGTTTTTTCCCTCTTGAGGGTTTTCCTAGGGTATATCTTGTGTCATCTTTGATGGGTATGTTGTCTATTCTCTTGCATGTTGATGTTGAGTATTTTACTTGCATGTTTTTAGATTTGGGTTATGTGGAAATTTTCATTCTATGGCTGCAAAGTTTCCTTACATTGGTTGCCTTCACAGCCGAACTCTCCATGGAAGGCACGGTTGTGTAGGCAGTGCTGGCACTGCCTTTGAAGGTAGCGCTAGGCACTGCCCTCACAACCAGCTCCCCTGTTGGGTCAGCCTTGGGGGTAGCCCCCTGCGGCTCCCTCTATATATTTAACAATTTTTTTAATAAAAGAAAATGGTGATTATTATTAAAAATCATGCACGAATATTAAACATACAAACAAAATTTTCACAATTTTATCAACAGACTTTACAATTTAATAACTGTATGTATATATATATTTGTATATGTATATGTATATTAATATATATATATATAATATATATATACATATTTTAAATAGTAACTAAAATACTGGATTCAGGTATTTATTTTCAATAGGGTTTCCTACAGGTATTGTGAAAATTATCTATTTACACAAATTTTAACAGAGAACTTCATTTTCTAAAACAAAACAGAGAGTTTCATTTCCAACTCAGATTCTCAAAATATTTTCTAACATAGATTTTATTTTCCTCAAATTAACCAGTAAAGTTCATTTACAATTCTACAGAGGTTTCTTCCATTTTGTTTTGAATCTTTTCCAATGTTTCCTCTGTTTTCACTATAAGATCTTGTTTTCTTGAAATTCTCACAGAAATCAACAAATTTCTATAGAAATATTTTCAACAAATAATCTACCGAGAAGAAGGGTTTATACAAAAATTTCTTTACACAGGCAATCTTTCAAAAGATAACAAATTAAATAAATAGGGAAATACCTGTATTCCTGTAGCTTGAAGAACTTGTCTGGAGAAGAAAAGATTTGTGTGCCAGTTGCGTGCAATCTTCCAAAGCCTTTACAAATCACCACTTTATAGAAGAATTCAAATTTCTATCCAGAAGCAATCCAAAAGCTTCTTCTAGAAGCATTAAGTAAATCCCAATGAAAATCACAAACAAACACAATTCCAAAATTTTTAGCAGAACTCTGTTCTTTTCATTTCCCGTGAAGTAATTTCTTGTTTTCCCGAAAACACATAATATCTTCCGAGAGAATCCTCCACAAGAAAAAAACCAATTAATTTAACTAACACACATGTCAAGAAGAAAATATCTTCTAACAAACTTACAGATGAATCTTTCTTTCTTCCTTATCAAGAATCCAATGCATATGAAAGAATTAAAGAATTCAAAATTCAAAATTCAATTTCCTTTTATTTATTTATTTATTTATTTAAAATTTCATTCCCACAAAAGCATTTAATTTATATTGAATCTAATCTTACAAATAAAGTAACTTTTAATTAATTAATTAATTAATTTAATAAAATAACTTAATCACAATGATTAAATTATTTAACCAAATAAACTAATTTAATTAATTAAATATAGAATAAATTTTTTATCTAAATTATCCAAAATTAATTTGAATAAACATTAAATTAAATAGAACATTAATCTAACATTAAATTAACAAAAATTTCCTTTCATAATAAATAATCCAATCAAACACAAACGAGGCAACCAAAGACACCATACTTAAACTGACGAGATATTGTGACTGGGTTTGAGACTAGACTAGGAAAAACCTTGTTACTACCTCCCAATCAACATTTCTATTGAGTCTTGAAACACTCAGACCTGAGAAACCAAGTGGAGTCGGTGCCATGTACCTGCAATCCTGCAATCAAGCAAATAACATATATATATATATATTTCATGTTTCAAACACACCGTGCAGAGAAAATCACAGAAATCACAGGGCACTCGCAAGTGAGTGATGTAACTCCATTCTCCACACTAATACACATCACATCAAACTGACAAAACAAATAACAATTAATCTAACATAATCATATAGATAGCAATAAGATCAGAAGTAAACATCTATGCTAACATAAAGCATGTCAGAAATAATTATCACCATATAATGTATCATCATATCACAAAATAAATCCACTATCACTCTAATGTCAGCGATCAAAACACAAAACCAAGTACCAAGGTCTATCAAAGTGAAAACATGCTAACATAAAACATAAGCAAAATGGAGGGGTACTACACCACTGAAGACACTAGAATGTACATTCGTGTTAAAAATAAGGAATATAATCACAAAAAATTGATAAATTTGTGGCAGAATAAGCTCATTAGGGATGATTTCTTGATAAAACCCGAGTATGCAGATATTGTTGCGAAGAAGTTGGATTAGTGGAATTATTATCCTAACTTTAGTTCCACTATTGA